>CAJQUW010013623.1:0-160717 GCA_907163375.1 Prostheceraeus crozeri | reverse complement strand
TTGTTTACCTCCATTATCCACTTTCCACTTATCCACTTTGTGTAGTGTCAGATATAGTTCACTTGTAATCAGTGTAGTAGCATCGTTGTATTTCCATATTTTACCTCCACTTTTCCAATTTTTATTCATCGGTTTCCTGTTGTTTTATAATATCCATTTTTTAATTTCCTTAACCTTTGGTGACCATTGTCTTATTCTATTTCCACTATCAGCATCTGTAGTCGGTACAGTATATTAGAAGTCTGTTTTGAACGTGTATACGGCAGTGTTTGGAATCTATGGTATTAGTATATCAACAGCAAGAATGAGTAGTATTACAAGTCTTAAGATTTCCATTTTTACCAGATATTGGGCCAAAGCTGATCAATTTTAATTCGTTGCCACGAGAAAGCTACATTGAGTTCTTTTAAGAACTGATTAATCCAATGGTTACAGTAGCATTGCCTTTGTACACTTGCGGATTGGAGAACGCCATCAGTCCTCCTTAGGACTACTTTAACTAATAATTTAAATTAGTAAGCATTATATTCTATTATAAATGGCTACTGGGATGACTTTCATCATCGTATGAGAATTAATGCTGATTTTTGCAAACACAATGTAAACAGAATAATTAAATATTGAATTGCATCCTCAGTTGAAAAATTGAAGCACCTGAATAGCTGCCATTTTGAGCACCGAGTTGCAAAAAGCAGCATCTATTAAATATTGTAGGCGCACTAACTTAGGCGATTCGCCAGTAGTGTTTTCAAAGTGATATTTAATCAATGCCCAATGAAATTCCTCTAACTTGCCAATAGCAAATCTCTAAAATTACCCGGGCATGGCTGCAACTTTAAATAGGGAGTTGTCGATGCTAAGAGATGTGAACCTGGCCTGCTGATGATTCCTGATATTGGCTGAAATGGCAGCTATTCAGGTCTGTTCCCATTTTTCAACTGAGGATGCAACTCAATATTTGATAATTATTTAATGCTTTGACGAACCGGTGATGTTACTGTTGTGGAGGAAGATGTCATGAGATACTCCCAATATTCACTCATGTGACGACAATCTACATGCACTTCGCATATAGCGCGCACTTAACAGTCATTTGCCTGTCAGAAATTGCCTATCAGAATTGGATGGAATTCGGTAGGAGCATTGGGCTGTGGTCACAAGTTGCACTCATATTGGATTTGTCACAACTAGGAGCTTATCGTGATCACGGCCTGATGAACTGTACCAAAAGCGTTTGGGTAATGCATTGAAGCTTTTCATCAAAACTTCGGTAGCCTCAAAGCAGTTAACATGAAAGTTAGCTACACTCTAGTCAGTGAGATTTCCTGTTGACTTCTTACATGCTGATTGCTACAGCATTTAATGATACTGTGTAGTAAACTAAGTATTATGCTAACCTGCCTGGAGATTAATTTTGCCACGTGTATTGCTTCGGGGAATGATGCCCAATATTAATATGAGTGATAGCATTATAATCATTCGAAGAAAAAGGAATAGTGGCATCGCCGGGTGCAACATCAACCTTTCACATATTAACATTTCACAGCAGTTGGTCATGTTGCTGATGAGCTCCTTGTATATATTTGTTTGTGTTGTTTTGTCCAGTTTTATTTGTATATTTTCGTTCTTGTCTGTCTGAACTTTCGAGAATACGTGCAGGGGTGTGATTACTCCTAAAATTCCTAAAATTTCGTATTACAAAAGTTGGGTTTTTTCATCTTACCTACATATTGATATTACAGCCATTCTGATTGCAGAGAGGTTAGCGTTCATGCCCTCAGAATACTTGGTATTCACACCAAGTTTGAATAAATTTGTTTTCACACTAAAGTGTTCATTGATTTTTACGGAGACTGTTCGTATCAGCGATTGCTACTGTTCACTGATATCATTGATTTGTTTCTCTCGCTTTTTGATAGCAAAGCTGAACAGCATATTCGCAGTATATTACTTGTGAGAGATAGTTTTTACATTGTTTTTATACGTTGTTGCACTTTTGTTGGTGGAGAAGGAATGGCTATAAGGGGTGAAGAGGAGGCCATTAGTGAAAAAAAATAAAAATAATATAATTCATGCTTGTTTTCATGTATTTATACAGGTTTTGAAGAGTCAAATCAAGCAATAAAATAGCGTTTTTTTAGCATACTGAATTCAATAATGACTTAAGCAAGCCATAAGAAACAATTTGTAGGAATAATTAGCTTCGTTACATTATATCAGTCATAATTATACAATTAATTATAAGAGGTGCTAGATGTTAGAGAGAATATTATAGCAAGTAATTCACCTCCCCGGCGGCATTCGACAGTGATCTATGTTTGAACCCAGGACTCTCCATGATATGAAAAATCCATAGATCACTATCGAATTGCCGTCGGGGAGGTGAATTACCGGTACTTGCTATATTATTCTCTCTTTCATCCAGCACCTCTTATAATTTATAAAAACACGGAGGCCTTGTGTATGACGTACATCCGAATATTATTTTAACTTTAGATCAGTGTCGATCAACAAAACGACTTCGTAATCCAAATATGTATACAGTGTGCAATCATTACGACATGTAATGTCTTAATTTCAGAGTTTAAACAGTTTTGAGGGATAATTTCGTTTAAATTTGTTAGGCGATCTGCGCTAGATGTGCATGTTTTTGCTGGAGAAATTGTCCTTTTATTTGATGATATCATACCTCAGTAATCATCACCGTTAACGTAGACATAACTGTACACTACATATCCTGTTCAGGAACTCGTTTACGAGGCATTTTTAAAATCATCTCTTTGTCAAGCGTTATCTGCTCCCCCATCCAAGTCTAGTTTACTGGAATCATTGGACGATTCCTATATGCTGCAGTCTTTCCAACATTAAGGAAGGTGGGCGTTTGAAGGTAATCATCATCATTAACGTAGGCATACTTATACGACGCATGTCCTGTTCAGAAACTCGATTACGAGGCTTTTCATTATTTCAATTCAACAAATCAACATTTGACCAACTCATAAATCAGTATGACTGTTGTATTTTTTATTACTGTTGAAATCTCAACGTCACTACATGTAATAAAAACAAAATATATTTTCAAAACAGCATTATGTCTGAGTTGAATAGGCTTTGTCTCTCGTGAAATCTGTTCGTCTGCCATGAAAGCACTATGTCTTATGAGATGTGGGATATTAAGTCAATGTTATATCAATTGCAGAGTATTCTAATTTTTCACTGAAATTCCTAAAAATTGTCTGTTAAATTCCTAAAATTTTAAAAGGGGTCAATCACAGGGCTGTACGTGTGTATGACCCAGTGAACGCTTAACGAGTTCTTATCAGGACTATCTTACATTTTTTATGCACAAATAATTTTTATATTTTATTAGATGTGGTGTTATCCGCACGTTAGCGGACGTCATTTACAATATTAAAAATCTTGAATCCGGTGAATTCCTTATAACTATCAGAGTAAATCAGAAACATGTCAAATTAAAATGCATCTGGAACTTATGATAATTATCTTAAACATGAGATAAAGAGTCATCGTCAATAATGCATTCCAAGTTTTGGTCACGTACGTATGACAGCATCGCATTCGAAGTGAGAAGATGGTGAAGTTAAAAAATATTGCTTTTAAAATCTCTTTTCAGATGTTAAGTGTAAGAAGCATTTTCTCGTGAACATTTCTTGATTGATACATAAATATTCGATGTGCAATAGTTTTCATTTCGCTAACACTAATCCTGGTATGGATTTGTTTTTCATATCCATCTGATTCTTGACGCAAACCACAGTTTTAGTAACACTTCTGTTATCAACAAACTTGGCAATGTATTGACTTGTATTGTGAAGTGATATACCAAAAATATCCGCGATTTGGGGCTTTGATATTTTTACTACAGAACAGAATTCAACAAAAGTCATCTGATTGCGATGATGTGATCACCAACCTCTGTTTGAATTTTGTAAAGAAAAACAATTTTGAATCAAGATTGACAATAACATTTTCAAGCCTGGCAGTTCTTTTCTTTATTCATTGGTGTTGCGTCCGTCTGAACTCGCGCTAGCCGCTATTTCTATGATTCTTGTATTTTCTGTTACCATTATTCAAGGTAATTTTGTTTAAATCAACACAACACTCGTATAATTTGAAAATGAAATTGATAACAATGTTATTATTCCTGAGACGTTTGATTGAAAGGAGCGCAGAATGGATAATTAGCGACTTCTTTGATCATTGAGAAAATATGGTACTTCTCGTGTTTCATATATTTGGATGGTTTGAAAATGAGTTTTTATCTTCTTGACTACTTCGCAGCCTGAAAACATACATCTAAATTGGAATCAAAGTTTTATTTACTGAATGGATAAATGACTCTAAATATGCTTCAGACACTTCTATATAGTTGAAAAGTGATTATTTGGCATTGAAATTATTAACTAAAAATTTCATATTTGGATTTGCATATTTGACTGCAAAAAAACTTTTGGACTCTTTCATTTCTTTTTAAGTGCTTTAATTGTTGAATATATATAATTCTGGAATTTTGTCTTCTTTTCCTCGATTGCACAAAACTTTGGACTTGCGCACAAGTCAATTTCTGATTTATTCTTCTAATTGCTTCTTGTCAGTAACAAAACACAAGAGTTGCTAGTTCCGTTTTATGATTTACAGCTCAGATACATCTAATGTTGCTTTCAGATTACCGAGCTAATAGTTGGACATACAAACGCACATTTAGCATCGCTATCAAGCAAACTCAACGATTGTTTCTAATTACCTTTTGGTTCAGTATTCTTACCAGCAAAATTAGAAGCGCAAATTCCCTAATGCTGACTGAAAACAATTATGTGCGTGTAGTGATGGAGACGATTTGTTTATTAATGCTCTTTGTATTCATAAATCAAGCAAAGAAATTTATTTTATCAGGAAGGAAAATAGTTCATGAAACAGTTAAGCTGCTCATTTGACAGAGCTTGTTGCAGATTCGTAGGAGTATTCAGGAATATCCCATCCGGGAACTAATTGAACTCTTTCTAATTGAACAGTTGTTATTCTCAGTAGATGATCTCCTACTACACGGATTCAGTATTGTGAGACACATCCCGATTCTATTCTAAGAACGATTGAATTATTTCGGGTCGAAATTCAGGTGAAAGCTTCGGCTTCAAAATTTGAGTTATAGCTTTCGGTTGTATTATCATTTTCGGTAGAAATCAAGGTTAAATTCGCGGTTAACTTTCGGTATTACAAAAGGTTGCGAAAGAAAGCACTCACGTTTCGAAAATTGGACGAATTTTTAGCTGGTTGGGTCCTGGTACTATACTTATAAGACCTTAGTAATTAGTGCACCAAGTATGACTGGTTGCTTTAGCGGTTTTGGACATAAAGTATATCGACTATCGAGGCCTAGCACAGCGTTCCGAAACGCAAGAACATATCTCAAAAGGTGATCGCTACTCCTCATCATTCTGGTCGGTACACTTGAATTTCACTCTGAATATTCCTATCAAATGAAGCTTTATTAACTTAGTCGTGTACAGCCATTCCGGAACTTACTTTCATCTCGAGATTTTAGGAAGTGGTAATGAATGTATTTGTACTTGGCCATTTTGATTTATGGCTTTTTGTGGCACTTATGTCGCATCAACGTCATTGCGAACATGATGATTTCACTCTTCCATGAAATGGTGATGTGATCACTGTTGCCAATCATTATTGGTGATGCTGACTTGGCTTTTTCTAACTTACTTTCCGGTTTAGTGTCCCTGATTTTAGGATTGGACCTTATGGCTTGTCGATTGTGTGCTTCATGATCTACGATCATGTGCAGTTCGACGGTCGGGTCGCATATCGCATAGATCCATGTTCTCATTATGAATCCCCTTTTTTGACCTCCTCGGATGTTCTGACCAAGTATTTCGTGGCTCATGATCTTCTGGGGTCATGTTCCGTCAGGCACACTCTCCAAGTACCTAAACCATCGCAGACGATTTGATAGCAGTACACTATTTAGGTGCATGATGCCCACGGCTTTCATTGACTCTCGGCGCACCTTAATCATGTGTATTTTACTTTGGAATAACCAGATAGAGATTTCCGAAATCATGACTTCTGGATTCACAAGTTTTCAAAAATTGAGAATCAGTTTTCCCACGGCATCGGCATTTACTTCAAAATACTTCAATACAGGGTATGAAGAGAGTGCGTGATGCTCGAAGTATGTTTGCAACATGATTCTCGTTCAATAAGCGATTTTGATTTTTTAGAAAAACTGAAAATTGTGATAAGTCAATATATTATATTACCTTAGCATTCAGAACCCTACAAGTGGTTTATCGATTTGAAACGAAATTATTATTACCATTGGTGCAATTGGCTGGGTTTCCAGGGACGGACCGAAGAAATATTTCACTGAAACATGAGTATGGAAATTAATGTGACTTCTTTCCCCTAATGAAAGGCTAGAGGCTTGCACGCATTTTTGTATTTTTTTTAAAAATTTTTTAAGTAGCTAAAGGAAATTATGCTCCTCTTCTCTCTTGAATAAATATTTTGCTGCTGTCCAATCTTTCTGTCTGTTGAGTGTACTTCAACTGCCTTTTGAGTGATGATGCCATCAGTAGCAGGTTTGAATGTCGGTCTCGGATTTGAATTTATTGAGCACTCAACAACTAATCGGAGCGAAGCACTTTTTGACATGTACTTTGATACTTTTAGAACCAGTGTTTCATAATAGAAGTTGAGCGCTAAGAGGAAAAAAATGAGAACTTGCAACTAAGTGCCAAGACTCACTCACTCACTCCACGGTTTTCCGTCTTCTTTTCCTCGTGTTGCAAGGGTTGGACGTCCGCAAATGTCGATTTGGCTTGATGGCATTTCTCCACACCGTCCGATCCGAAGGGTCGACGGAGGATAGATTCCATTTTCGAAGATCTTCTTTGATGTTGTCAAGCCAACGTTTTCTTTGGTCGGCCTCGTGGATTCTTTCCTGAGAGTTCGATGGTCTGAACTTTCTTAGGCCAGTCGGCTTCATCCATGCGTTGTACATGTCCATACCAACGTAGCCTTCTCCAGCGCACACTATCTTCAAGTCGATGAATACCAAGCCTAGACCTTGGCTCATACATAGGAACTCGATCAGATAGGCGCTTGGAGCAGATCCACCGCACCATTGCGTTGTCATTACGGCACAATCGGTTTTGCTCCTCGATGTTGATTGGCCATGTCTCGGTTGCATACAACAGAACACTTCTCACACACATGGAGTAGACATGACCTCGGCTGCTGAAGGGGATGTCTCTGTTCGTAAGTATGGGAATGAGCTCACGAAAGTTCTTCCATGCCAGCTGAATTCTCAGTCCAGTAGCCTCACTGCAGCCACCTGATTGTCCTAACATATCACCCACGTAACAAAAATGCAGGCACAACTTCATAATCAGCATCACCAATACGAAGCTTACTAGCGGTCGGTTTAGGAGCTTGTGCAGCAACACCACGGCACTTTTTACAAGAAAAGCTAGGATCTGTCTTCAAAGAACCTTTAACTCCAGAGCATTTATGATGTATCCATCTCTTGCATCGTGCGCAGTAGATTGAATTACTACCAACCCCACGATGGCATACACCACATGGAAATTTGCCGGATTCTTTCAGCACTCGGTTTTCGGAACTCGTGCTATGCAGGATCTTCGATTTCTTTACGTTGACACGTAGTCCATACGACTCTAGACTCAAAGAATTTATCTGTATCGAATGCATTGATGTCAACCGTGATGATAGCTGACAACTAAAGTAATTTTTTGAGTTAGAGAGAAAATAGTTCACTACATTGATCTGTTGGACAACAAGGGAGTATATTCATTAAATTGAATTCGTCAGATTATTCCACTTCGTACGAATATATGACGTACTTCTTCTAATAAACGACGCCCTTTAATAAGCGCCACAGATGTCAACTTTTAAATAAACGCCACACTTCTAAGAATAAGGCACAACATGAAGCAATATCAAACGACCATTGATAATGCCATTACCTAGTATGTATATAAATAACTTCTTTCAGCATCTCCGTAATGGAATTGTTTTGTTTCTTGATGCTTTTCTTATCAGAAGCTTTGACAGCTGTCAACGTTAGAATTGTAAATTTTTCATCAATCTTGATTTCAAGGTTATCGAATTTTCGAATTTCAATCAAGAAATGTTATATTTCATCATCGTTTCAAGGTTGTTCATTCTGATGTAATTTCGAACATCAGTAAAAATATCATGTTTTTAGGAAGAAAGGTAAATTGAAAAAATTGATTCCACTTTCTAATGCTCAACTTCTGAACAGTATTCGTCGTGGATAAGTTTTTCTTATCTACATTCTTGATAAAGTGAGCTTAATTTTCCAACCAAAGTTATTGTTTTCTTTAAAATCATGTCACAGAAATATGAACGTGGCTTACCCCCAGCAATCACACCGACAATTACCTGCCGGCAGCTGCTTTGTCTGGTCAAGACGGGTTGATAATTAGTTAGGATGCAAATAATCATCATCTACCTGTGCCTAAGCTGATACTTACTTCTCAGGACTCACTTATTTATTCTAACTTTGCTGGCCTGAAGATTTGGTTATTCATTGATTCTTATCGAATCAATCGATGTTAAAATTGATAGACTATGTCAAAAATAGCCTCTGGCTTTCTCAGGAATAAAAAAAAATTTTCTAATATACCAAGCTTTCGTATTCCTTCAACAGGGTATTCAATAGAATGCACAGATGTTTTACAGCCGTAAATCAATATTCAAAATTATTACTTAGATATTTCGAACAGCTCATCAACTACAGACAAAGATAAGAAAAACATGCATGAACTATGAAATGAAGATACAAAGCTAACTATGGTAAGACAATTGAAGGCCGACCAGCGGCTTAAAAATTAACAAACAACTATATGGCCATTTTCATACATAATGAGAATAATTTGATTAATGGTTGCTGCGGCGAGACATTGTTACCTTTTTTGAGATAAATTCATTTTTGTATTTCCTTTTATATAAGCTTTTAATACTTTTCTAATATCTTTTGTGAATTATGCTTTCTTGTATTCCACAAATTGATACACAGTGTTTAGTATATATATAGTTGTTTGTTAATTTTTAAGCCGCTGGTCGGCCTTCAATTGTCTTACCATAGTTAGCTTTGTATCTTCATTTCATAGTTCATGCATGTTTTTCTTATCTTTGTCTGTAGTTGATGAGCTGTTCGAAATATCTAAGTAATAATTTTGAATATTGATTTACGGCTGTAAAACATCTGTGCATTCTATTGAATACCCTGTTGAAGGAATACGAAAGCTTGGTATATTAGAAATTTTTTTTTATTCCTGAGAAAGCCAGAGGCTATTTTTGACATAGTGTATAATATCCAGGAATGGCCAAACAATTACGTACTTTATATCAAAATTGATAGCACTGTAATCTAGTCATTTCATCATTCTTTGAGCATGCAGTCATTCAATCCATTGAAGCATGTGCAATGTGCATGTTATTCATTGCTTGTGCCAACTATCTTTTTAATGTCGGTGTGCAAATGTTCATAGCTGAGCAACTTTTCAACATTCGTGCAAATAATAAGTATCGGTTATTCAAGTAATAAAATGTAGCACCAAGCATGATGAAGACATAAAAAAATAAGAATTTTCTGAAGTATAAGATTTATCAAGTATCATTCAAGCATATTTTATGTTATTTAACGGACACTCTTCGTCCACAATTCGAAGTAGGTGGGTGTCATCCCATTTAGTGGAGGCCCACTCAGCTGTACGTCTCTTCATGTTTTATCGATCTTGTAGGACATCAGTACAGGGTAATGGATCCCCTCCTCGAAAGTGCTCTCAACAGATCTTTTTTGACACTTTTGATCATTTTTACATGTGTGACGTTGTGTGGACGATGTAAATACTCTTGCTATACCAGCAATTCAATGAAAATAGCTTTGCAATAAAAAAAATGATTTTGAAGCAAGCTAGATTTTTGATTTTTAATGTAATTAAATAGAACCCGGGTAAGAGCAACATGAATTAATAGAACCCCGGGTTCTATTAGAAGATATGCGGTATGTGTAATAAGAATGAAAGAAATAGACCAAAATGAATATGAAAGACTTTAGCTTACTCTGCTTATACTATTCATGAATAGATAACAGACGATAGTGTTTTCGCTAAGTGGGCTCTCCGCTATGTGGAAGTGAAGCTAAGTAAGTGATATATTATTGTTGTAAGGAACACTGGATTATTGATTCCGGTGATTTCTGCGTAGTGTGCCTCTTGTTCTCTTTCGCAATCGGTTGATATTTTGGCTGATATGTAACACGAAGCTGATCAGGATGTAATAGTAGCTGCCTTAATTAGTGTATACATTATAGCGCTCAATTGTATCGAATTGCATCATGTGATGGTGAAAATATCTCAGTAACTTAATCATATGCTGTTTCACGTGCTGGTATCTCATAGGAGATCTTGTTGCAATATATTTCTTCTATCGATTTGCGACTTACGTAAAACCAGTCATCGGTATAACTAAATATGGGAAGGGAAATAAGGTTGTAGCTGTTGTGTAAGTTAGCGATTATGACATGGCATATTTAAAGAAGTAATTTCGTTCCCCGTGTAATCAGTGTCGAAATATATCGGTGTTGTAAGCTACAGGCAATTATGTACAAAAAATTTCATAGTAGTGATCACGGCTATCTGACTGATGGAGACATGGTGCTAAGAGACTGCAGTCTAAGTTTCTGATTTGTTAAATTGTCTCTTGACATTAATCAATTTTTTTGTTTAGTGATCGATCGTTTTGTCATGGTAAAGAAATAGTTGCGTAAATGCATGTATGATATCTAAATTTCGTCCTTAACGCGAAGATTGAGCAGACCCCCTATCTATTTCTCTAATTTTTAGATCTTCAATATGAAAGTCATCGAGAAAAACACCGTTATCTTTTATCAATTATTATTATTGACTTCAGAGTCTCATTAATGATATGCTAGATACCGGATAATGGAAATGTTTTTGGCATATTTTTGCCTAAATGAAGTGTATTGACGCAAGGAAAAACAGCAATTCGTGTCAATAAGAAGGTGCTCTCTTCTCAATAGAACATGCTTATGTCATACTTGATGTGATATGAGTTTCAGCTTTATTCACAGCTAATGGTCAATAGTGACGTCACATGCAGTTAGCACGGGAAGAGGGAAAGTCGCGATTAGATAATCACACACAGACTTCCAATATGCGAACGGAACGGCAACGCACAACAGCTCAAACTCCCACACGCCCCCCAGGTCGACAGACCTCACACGCACACCACATCACTAAGTCACCGAATCTATCCGGCGGCTTCCTCTCGCGAATGCTACGACGCTAC
Organism: Prostheceraeus crozeri; assembly: GCA_907163375.1. Taxonomy (NCBI): domain Eukaryota; kingdom Metazoa; phylum Platyhelminthes; order Polycladida; family Euryleptidae; genus Prostheceraeus; species Prostheceraeus crozeri. Next base: position 149,323 of record CAJQUW010013623.1, on the reverse strand, counting down.
GACTAATGAGGATACTGGCCTCATTATCCTCATCATCTTCACCGCTTAAACCGCTTTCATCACTGTTTGAGTATGTAGGAAACGTATCTAACGTACACTCCTCACCAGGGACTAGCCTTAGGTGTGAAACGTGGCGTGCAACGCCATCTTCATTCAGAATAACACTTACGCTAGAACAGATGCTAGTTATCCGATGGGGACCCGACCAAGTACTGTCGCACCTCCCCGAAACACTCTTCAGGTAAACTCTGTCGCCAATACTGAAGGGATTTCTATCTAAATCCTCATACTTTGAACTTTCTTCCGAGTCAACCTGCTCAGGGCCTACCCGCTGGATGTGTTTACGCTCAGTAGTCACTCCTGGCTTCTTAGAGGTGGCTGCAAACATTAACTCGTAGGGGCTTTGCCGCTCACCGTCTCTACTATTATTTACCCAGAACGTTGCTTCTTCGATATCTCGGTTCGCTCGCTTGGCACATCTCTTAACAGTACGGTGGACTCGTTCTATAATTGCGTTGCCTTGCGGGCGATAAGCACTAGAAAAAACATGTTTAATCTCCCAATTATCGAATAGCTCATAGATATCTCTACTTCTAAACACGGTACCGTTATCGGATAACACCGAACTAGGAGGACCGAACTCCGCTATAATTTGAGACAACTGCATCGACACTTCAGATGAAGACTCATTGCGCAGCCGTCTCCAAATAGTGTACCGAGATGAAAGGTCGATTATAGTCAAATAAGGAATCCCATTATAGTGAGTTATATCAACTGCTATGTTCTGCCATATAACCGGACTAGTGCTGAAGGCGCTCTTATCCCAACTAAAATTCACCGCCGGATCTATCCTAGCACACCTGTCACGACTACGGACGACTTTCTTTACTAGCCTCCTAGAAACCAAATTTCCTAGCTTCTGTTTGGCTAGATTCAAGGTTCGATCTACACCAAAGTGGCACCTTTCGTGGATCTTTTAATTTCCATGAGGTTGCGGTTTTGATTATCTGCGCCCTCTGCTACTGCTGCGGATAGAACATTTGCTGTGTCTGCTTGATCTCTCATAACCTGTATCCATTTTTGGGGGACACGAGTGAGGCTGTCCGAAATATTTTCAGCAGATTTCACTAAGTGCGGTTCGACTTTGATTTTTTCGGTTTCTATAATCTCTCTTAGAGTATCAAGTCGACGTTTGATAAGTCTTTCTGATAGAGCACGAGTCTTGACATTGTGCGTTTTATTGATAACTGCCGTCCAGTGTCGTTATGTGGTCTCAACCACGAAGCGTCCTCTATTATCTTATCGTTAACTGTCAAGACAACACCTAGAGCTAGGTTGCTAGCATCAGCCCAAACAACAATAGGACTATTTTCAGGGACCGGCCAACTTCCCCTCACTGGATCACTATTAGTCGCTATCTGCCGCATCATCTGATTAATGAGATCCATAACTGGCGTCGTGACACTATCATCCCACTTAAGCTGCGCTAACGAAGTCAAGCGTTGGAGGAAACTACAATAAACGCGCAACCACCCAGCAACTGGAAAGTGGCCTAACAGCTCTCCTATGATGCCATTAATTTGACGCCGAGAACACTGTCCTGAAGGTATGGTGGGAATAGTTTTATCTCTTTGCCATGACAAGTCATCGTTCACTCGGATGCCCAGTACACGAACTCCTGCAGGATTCCCTAAGCTAACGGGTTCCTTGGTCAGTAATCCCCACTTTGACAGGTGATTTTTGACATGAGAGACGCTTCGTCAATGAATAAGTCATCCACGTAGCTGGAGACAGATTCCTTCAATTCCTTTTCAAGTGATATCACTTTATCTACTACTGCTGTCATAATCTTAGGAGCGACGGAGAGACCGAACCCCAGCCTAGTGAGCAAGTAGCAAGCCTAGTCATTTTTCCATCTAACGGCCTGATGCACCCACAGTGACTCATGCACGTGTATTTGTAAATAAGCTTTACGTAAGTCTAAGAGGGAACAATTAGACCCTCGTTGCCGCCATTCCCGAAGCCTATCTGAACATAGAGGTACTGAGCCCCCCTGGAAAACTTTTAACGACCTGGTTCAGCATTCGATAATCTAAAACCGGGCGAATCTTTTTTTCATCTCCTTTATCTTGGAGCACAGCCATGGTAGGCAAAAAACTCTGAATTTCACCATGCTGAGTGGCGTCATACTTTACTAGTATCCCCTCGCTAACCCAAGAATTCATTTCGGCATCGAAGCCATTCCGATCGCAGGGTTTCACATAGTCAATAGGAGTTTTATGCAAATTATCGGTATTACCACCCTCGGTCCACTTCCAGCTAACTACCCATCGACCTTCAACGAAGCTGGCGGTAAAGTCGCTATCACTAACGCTTAGGCTTTGCGGGGCCCAGTCAGCGTCGGTACTGACGGCAGCTGTAACATGGGTGATGTTTGGGGAGAACTTAACCGTAACTTCTCCCTCACAATAGCTGAGTTCGAGTCTCTTGTGAGATAGAATGTCTAAACCTATCACAACATCGACATCAAGCGGCAATCGTTTAACAACATGTGCTTTCACCGGGCCTAACTCAACGTCATCGTCCGTCACAACAGACCTGAGCATGACAGCACCACAAGTATGCAACTTGTCCTTATTCATCAGCTCTAAACACAGACTAGACTGCTCGCGACGTTTCCCCTTAGCCCTGTGCGGGGGCAGCATGATCCGGCACATCCACCTCCGCACGTCCGTTTCCCGAAGCAGTAGACTTGGGGCAATGGGATCGAAGATGCCCAACTTCTCCACAGCTGTAGCAGATAGTGTTGCAGTCCCGAAGAAGATGTCCGATACGCTTGCAGCCGCTGCAGCGCGGTTTGTTTGTTCTCTGCGGATCCCAACGTTGGCGTGTTCCGACGCTGGTTGTTCCAGCTGCCGCAATGTCCAAAAGTTCCGATGGGTTCGCCAGAAGGACTTTAGCACAGGAAATGATCTGGGACAGCTCCATTTTCTCTCCACATTGAACCTTGACTTGAGGTACAATTTGTTTTGGCAGTGCGTCCACGAGATGATACGAGACGAGTTGTTCCGGTACTGCGCTTCGGTTGCCGATCATGACGCCAAGAGCGCTCTTGATCTGATCCACGACCAGGTCTACTGACTCTCTCGGTATCAGCTTCGTTTCTTTCAAGTCTTGCCATGCGCGCAGCTTTGAGCGGCCAAACATTCGCATGAGTTCGGCCTTAATTGCGCTAAGGTCGGATTGCTTTGCAGGGGGCATCTGCTTCCATGTGGTGTAGGCCGCTCCCTCCAGGAAGATAGGTAGGATTTTCGCCAGTCGGTCATCGGTCTTCTCGTCCTTATTCTCAATGGTGATTTCGGCTGTTAGCAGGAACTTATCCATCCAGAATTCAACATCTTCTCCTCTGCCGCCCGAGAATTTCTTCACCGCGTCGATTAGCTTCATTCCCGCCTTTGCCGTGATAGCTTGTATTGATGTACACATGAAGATATGAGGTACCAAAACAAAATTCTTTCATTAGGGTATAAGGTAGTTACACGGTAGGAATGTAGCTCTTCTGTTCATCTTTTTACAAATAAGCATGTCTCTTGCTGTCCCTTGTTATCAGTGTTGTATCAGTGTATTGACAGTTGACAATAAGAAATATCAATGATGTGGGTTTATGCTTCATCATGTACATATTTCATCAAAATTATGCAACAGATGAAAAGCAACAGATGGGATACTTTGTGAGTAAGTTTCATACATTCTCTTAAGTATGTATAGGAAAGTCAATAATTAACTACTTATTAATGTACTGAACAAAGAAATATGCAGCCTTTCATGTGTTCGTGCGATGCAATACAATTTCATCTAAAGTATTTGGTGAGCTTCAATCATGTCAGATCCACCATATTGTGTAAAGTCCTCTCTCTCCCATTTTAGGTCCGAATATACTCCAGAAATCAAGAGGACAACACCTCGAAATATCCGGATATTGTATCGCTTCTTCCACGAATTTTGGAGGGTTGCGATGTTCAGTCTTGCATCATTGATAGCGAAGCCGTCGCTTGGGATCGTGAAAAGAAGCAAATTTTACCATTTCAAATTCTGTCAACGCGAAAAAGGAAAGTAAGTCTAGTTTGCCATTGAATTTAACCATTATCCCGTGGACCAAATCCAAACAATCGCACACATTTCCACATGCACGCACAAACCATAGTCTCGCTCCGCATCGGTTGCTCAGACGACCGTTATCAGTTATGTCCTCAGCAATTTTTAACACAGCTTATGGCCGTTAGAGAATATCAATAGTGTTCATGATATCGGTCAACTTAGTTTTTTTTTTTCAAGATTCTGTCGATTTTCGTGACTTTCAATACAAAACATGAGTATTGTTATTTGAGCATTACACAGGAACAATTATCCGACAATTCATTCGATTTCAACAAATTGGTTCAAATTATTATTCATAGAAACTGCCACTAATCTCAAAAACAGGAAATCTTGAAATTTCTTTCACTTTAATGTCAAGAAGAGGAGACTTCATGGTCCTCATTGGGAGAGCGTTTGAGTCTACTCCTTTTACTTCAATTAAAACCAGCCTAAAAAGTGAACTGGTATTATCACTATGATTTATATAGTTCTTTATTATCATGTATTGCATATTTTTATATTTCATATTATATATTTATTTTATGGTAATTGTAAATTCCAGATTCAGTGAATTTTCTGTTTTGAGTCCTGTTTACGTGCACACGAACACGTAGTGTTTCATTACTCGTTTGAAAGTTAGAATGTGTTAAATCCAAGGATGTCTCCCATAGACACTTGGCTTTCACACAAGTTTGGTCTCACGAACAACATAAACTCTTGATAAATAATTCTATAGGGCAAAAATTTATTGATAGAAAATGTAGCAGGTCCTTTGGCTTTCCGAGTTCGATGTTCGGACATTAGTTAGGCCTCCATTCTTGTCCATCGCTTGACGGAGTTGGGTAGCAATTCTTATGAAAGAATTGTATTCATGAACTTCATTTGACTTTCTGTGTTTAAGTGGTAGTTGGTATTCGTACGTGATGTGGCATTCAACTGGATGTACCTTAAAGGGTATGCTTATCTTTTAGCTACTGGCCAATACTTTATAGCCTACATCTTGAGGAGCATTGGTTTATGCGCTTGCAGGCATAATTGTAAAATTCTATCTTATTCTTTCTTATTTTCTTCCCACGGGATTGGAGCTCGTGGAACTCGTGAGTACAGTGTGCTTGGAAAAAATCGGATAATAAGATGCATAATTTGCATGTCTGTCCTGCGAAAATTTATATTCCTAATATATAATGAAAGAATCAATAAATCTATAGATAAATGCTAAATGAATAGAAGGAAATTAAGGCTCTTACGCACGTAGTTCATATTTCGATAGGTGTTTTGTCAACACTAAAAGAAACTAAAAACCGACATGTCATAAATATAGTTCAATTCCATCTTCATGCGCCTGCTTGCCTTCAAATGGCCATTAAAGAGGACATCCTTTTTTATGTGTTGGTGGAGTTGACATTTCTCTCAAAAGATTATTGTTCTCCTCATTATATTCTGTTGCTGTCTTTGACGTCAGTTTTCTTCCATTGAAAGTGATGAGAAAGGATGCGTGCCTTTATCATTAACTTGATTTAAGATCACTAAAAGAATATAAATGAATCAGTATAAATATCATCTGTTGACAAAATCGAATGGTCTTTGCTCTCAATTGGTCAAGTAAACATAAGTATTTGTGTACCGAACACGAGAGTAATTTCATGAACATTTCAAGTTAAAAGTCTGCAGATAAACGGATTGCATACTTGCAGTTTAATTTTACCATTTTGGCATCGATTTTTTTCGATATTTCGTTAGATATGGAGTTTTCTTGCCTTTTCATTATATTAAGTCATTGAAATGGAAAATAATCTATTCATCGAGCAATTTTGGGTGAAATTCTAATTTTGTTGAAATTTCATTCAATGAAGTGTATCTAATCGCAAATTTTCTGTCACTAATCGTAAACGGCTGATTCCATTGCTAAAGTGAAAGATGTGTAAGTTTCGAGTAACGTTTCTTCTTAGTTTGCGTCGCTTGATGCTACAAGTATTTATAGAAGCATTCCCATCGAATGTAATTCGGGCTTTTTTGACGATATGATCTGTTCACGGCATTAAGAAATTTCCTCAACATATAAAAAGTGGAAAATCTCCTTTCAATATTGATTGACGAGTGATTTATCACATTTTCTTGAATTAGCGATTAAAGAAGAAATTAATGTTATTGATTGAAAATACCTAAATTGTTGTAAGTATGCGAGATAATGCAGCACCAGTTCTTGCATCAGTCTCAGGAGGTTACCGCACACACTAAAGGTTACCTCACTCAATAGAGGTTACCTCACTCAATAGAGGTTACCGCCCTCAATAGAGGTTACCGCCCTCACTAGAGGTTACCTCATTCACTAGAGGTTAACGCACTCACTAAAGGTTACCTCACTCATTAAAGGTTACCTCACTCATTAAAGGTTGCCGCTCTCACTAAAGGTTACCTCACTCACAAGAGGTTGCAAGCCCTAACTTGGTGAGAGTTGCGACCGTGCAAAGGCTGTCCAATCCCTGGCTTGCTAGTAGGGCTTTGTGCCTTGGGTGGGGCGGGGATGAGGAAAAATAGAATTCATGTAGTAATTCATTTTTTTCTTGGTTTTATTTATTGATGATACTTCTGTCAGATTTCATTCCCCCTGATGGTTATCTATTGAATTTTGCTAGTAGTTTACACTTAAATAAATTTACTATGGAGATTCCATGTGATGAAAAATTACCCAAAAATCAACAGCTGCGATTATGTTTGTATGCAATTCATCGTCATAGTGATGCGTGTCTACATTTTGACTCAATAGCCTAAACGATCTGTGTTGATTGGTAGACATCATCGTGTTTGAGAAACCAGATTGATAGAAATTGTTAATGGAAAAATCACTTTATTAAAAATATAACTTTTTTGCATTTGTTCAAAAACGTTTGTTAATAGTACATGATTTTCATTCTGTTATGCAAGATTGATCAACTGAAAATGGCTAAAATATGTCCGCCGTTTTATAAAAGAACCCTTCTGCGGTGAAGATTGTAGGCAGAAGAGCAGGTGTACTCATTGAAGATAAGGTTCGCATAATTTTGGAAATCGAATGTAATGCTGGAATTCGATTTGGAAGAAAATTTGAATACCCATTCTGACAAGTGCCGAGGCTGCTACTCGTGTCCTTATTTTACAAAACTTCAACTTCACATTCTACAGGTAATTCACGATTTATATCGATAATTCTAAGTTCCATAGTAACTTCGGTCGGTGTGATTCATATTTTTCCGATAAATGTTATATTTTGTCCAAATTATTGATTCGTCTAGATGTTTTTTGACGTCTTGGTCCTATTACAGAATTGGTCGGGAAGAGAGGTTTCAGTGTACTGGCAGAGCATCTGGAACTATATGATCTAGTACAACACACTATCCGCATTGTAATTACACGTACGTGAATTTCACAGCATCACGCCAAAATTAGCATCATCCTGGAAAGTACTATGCTCTGAAAGAGATGATACAAAGCGAAAAGCACATGAAGCACTTAAAATTCAAAACACTTTCTATGTAGTGCGTGGTTGTACTGTTGAAATTTAATTGCTCGATTCTCATGTTCTGTTTCTCTGTTTGTGGTGGATATCTTAATGTAAATATATAATATGATAAATATATATTATCTGTTTTTATATATTGACCTATGATTAGATTGATTTTAGTAACCTAGCTTTTATTCAGTGATATCTTATGCATAATTTCACATTGTACGTACCTCTGTGGATGGCCGAAAGAAATATTAGCAGATACCAAAGAACTTGTGCTTGCGGTTAAACCCTCGGATTTTATCTTCTGAACAATTCTGCTCAGAACTCCTGGTCTTCAATGGTAATGTTTTGTAAAGCGCTCCTGTTATCTTGAAACATAAAAAGTAGTAGAAAATCTCCTGATTTTATCTACACTTAATGATGAAAACCTCCCGCAGGCCCTTCATAATTTTGCATGTCAGTCGTACAAATGATTGAAGAGTCTTAGAACATTTCTATCAAATTCATTCCATGAAAATTCTCAATCTATTGTGAATGTTTCTAAGCCATAGTGAAGCAGCTTTTGGGAATGAAAGGGGACTGGCTTCAAAAGCTGCATGTGCAATTAAAATAATAAGCAAAACATTTATTAAATTTTCACTTGTTGATATATTAAGATAGATAATGTCTTGATAAAGGAGAGATTTTTGCCTTCCTTAAAGCGCGAATGAAAATGCCAACTCTGATGTGGTTGCAGAAGCCTGTCGTCAACTTTCATGCTTTCATGCAATGTCGAGTTCGAAGAAGCAAGAGACACAAATAAATAACTAGATTAGTGAGAAAATATTACATGACTGACTTAAATTCGGCAGATACGTAACGCAAGTGCTAATATGCTGTGTGGGCTAATGATGTTCGATAATAAGTGAATCTCAGCCTTGCCTGCATTGATTTTTTTAAATTTCACAGTCGAGTTTCATAGGAAAGAAAAGAGCAAAAGCATCAGTGCTTGCTGTCACCCTCGGAAGTAAAAGTGTCACTGTCCTGATCCATGTGCTGGAAGGAGCCATGCTCATACCGAAGGTTGCTGAATCAAAATTATGTATATACAGTATAGTCCGGGAGCTGCTGACACTGTCTTCCTAAATTCGCGCACAAAGGGCTTAATAGCATGTGGATTTGTAGTTCTTGAAACGCTGAATACAAAAATCAAATTCATTAATGTCACAGCCAGTCGCTTTCCGTTGTAGTTAAGGTTAAAGGATTTCCATTGGAATCGAATGGTAAATTTCAGGAAATATCTATGAATTGTGAAACACTTGGCAATTTTCGTACATTTTCTTTTGCTGAAAAGAAACTATTTATCAGAATGCCATGAAATGTGAAATATGATTGAGTTCAGATGATAAAATTGAATATAGAAGTTAAAGTGAGTCACATGAATCAGTATTTGATGTTTGAGAGCCTCTACAAAACGAGTAAAATCGCCAAAATTTAGTCAAGACATGAAATTTACTCATTTTGCAGAGGCGCTCAAACATAAAATACTGAATCATGTGACTCACTTTAACTTCTATATTGACGTTTGTGATCTGAACTCAATCATGTTTCAAATTTCATGGCATTCTGATAAATAGTTTCTTTTCTGCAAAAGAAAATGCACGAAAATTGCCAAGTGTTTCACAATCCATGGATATTTCTTGAATTTTGCCATTGGATTCCAATGGAAATCCTTTAACCTTAACTATAACCGAAAGCGACTGACTGTGACATTTAAGAATTTGATTTTTATTTTCAGCGTTTCAAGATCTACAAATCCATGCTATTAGGCCTTTTGTGTTCGAATTTACGAGCTGTAGGAAGAAAGTGTCATTAGCTCCCGTCCTAATACTGTTGTAAGCGCATCTTCAAATCTTACTATAAGAATATTATCCACTGTTAGAGGACATTAATGCATAGATTTTAGCGTACGAGGAATTTTGCAGTTATGTCCGATAGAAGTGGATGTTATAGAATATTAGTATTCTACCCCAATGATAATCTAAGTGCTAGATATGGATATCTAAGAAGTTTTACTCTGAAATTTTGACCGCAACATGGAGATTAGACATAGAATGCTTCTTCCGGATAATAATGCGGGATATAGCTCGATGCAATTTCAATGCAATTCAGCGGACAATAATGCTATTTACGGCATCAGTGTCCACTAATGTAGAGATCGACAGGGTTTATGTATAATGTAATTAATACACCTACATCTCGCGTTGTTTCTGTGTATTTGTGTGGAAAGAACACAGTCTTCTGTGACGTCATTTTATTAATCCACGATGCTCGTGGTTAAAATTTAGCTGCTGCCATTATGACCACTGCTGCGCTAATCGCGTTATTTTTTTGTTTTTACCGGGATTTCTGCGCTATTTTTTTTTAGACCGCAACGAATTTGTTCTTCTCTAAGTTTTTTTTAGATTTTTTCAAAAGTAGACAAACAGGTTTTTCATTAGACGGTATTTTCTAGTTTAAAGTTCGGATTTGTGTGTCGAATGGATTTGGCAGCCTTCACACCTTCACAATACTGTCTCAGGATGCCTTCGCCATCTGGGCAAAATTCCAAGCATTTGAAATGCTCCAACGCTATGTGATCTATTTATAGGATGAATAGCTATTTGACAACATATCCAATTTAATTTAACCATTCTGTACATGTCAAGGTACATCATCATCGCATAATTGCTACAATGCATGATATGCAAGTATCATAGCCGAATTGGAATCGAGATGTTGGGCAACAAAATTGTGGCGTAACGGAATTTTTGTGTAAGCTATCATGCAAAATTGGAATCTAATATATTGATGAATACATCGACAAGTACTTAACAGTTTCCACTTTCATTATTATGCAGCATCACTTACGTTTAGAACAATCATATCAAATGCTAATTTTCCGCTGCACTCGGGACATAACATGTGGTCAGCTTAAGGAGGTCCAAAAATTCAACAGTTCTTTTTACAATCTCAAACCAGTCCTTCGGTTGTTATCTCAAAAGAATTTAAGGCCTCTCTGTTGTTGGTGATTACCGACCGGTTAGGAAAAGATGCCGGCCGTTGACGGCGGTCCTAAGAAATTGAGATAGTCCTGACGTTGTTCGAAATATTGTGAATTCATCGGCTATTTTTTATTTTATGCGGTTATCTTGAGGGTCACACTTCCTGTATATCGATGATACATTGATCGTCAGTAGATCGGGTGCCGGTCATGCATCAGATATTATACCGGCCGGACCGCGGTATTCCTATTGATTCAGAAACTGAATATTTGAGTGCCTCTTGTTTCTTATCCTTCGACTAAAAAGATAAGAAATAAGGTCTCTACCTGCCAGTCTATGCTGGTATAGTTCGGTCAGCTGTTCGATCTGGAATGTGTCGGACCAGCTACATCTCTGCATTATACACGCGTCGGCTATAGCGCTCATCAGGGGCCATTTCATGCCAATTCATCTCTTTGATAAATTCATCTTCCATAGAACATAAGACTTTATGCTAAAAAGGTCTATCACAATGTATTGCAGGCCTAGTGCAATACAATTGAATAATGTTCCTTACCCCTTGAAATGATCTCAATCGGGAGCACTTTTTATGACACCACAGTTTTGCAGGAAACACAGAAGATCGAGTTTGTGCCGACTCCCTTGCTGCAACAACTGCAAGGCCACTTTCCAGACTTATTGCGCTCTTTACTCTTCCCAGTTACCATGACCTTGGATTTCTTAACTATTTAACATTTCTCATATTACAGTCATCTGTTAAACGTGTTCGACAGATACATTGAAATTCGTTATTTGTAAAAATGTCATTTTCTGATTATGACTGACATAATTACATGCGGTCATTCACGAAACACTCTAGACTGTGGATGCAACATTTGCCTGAGGTAGTCATGCAAACTCACTCTTTAGCGCTCAGCTTCATGTTTTATGATTTCGACAGAAAAATGTAGGTTCATGGTGTAGGGTTAATTGCTGGCATTTGTGGAATGAATGACTTAGAAAATTTTCCGTCAAAAATAGGGAAATTTTATATGTTAAAAAGACGTTATGAAATTTCATTCATTTACTTAATGATCGGATAGAGAAAGCGATTTGACTCAGATTAGAGCTAACACTTTCAGAAAATGGTTGATTTCATGAGAAAGTCAGTTAATTCGCTCATTTCAAACTCTAATTCGATATTGAAGTGATATGCGAAGAAAGTCACCAATTCTTCTTTTGTGTTGTACTCAACTTATGTTTCGTGACGCACCAGGACAGGTTACGTATTTTCGGTTGGAAAGTGGTCGTCGAAGGAGTTCAAATTTCTGTTATGATTGGCAACGGACATATTTGATTAGATGCCTGAAATAGGTAAATATTTCCATTGTTTCTCTGATGAAGCGCTCAGCGTATCGTGCTGAGAAGATCTTCTGGAATGTGGCATTTGTTATTTCAGGAATCTCTCTATATCCCTTCGCCCGATATCGCTGTTACGTGGAAAGATAAAGAAAATATTCCCTATGAAGACAGGAAAAGGCAGCCGTTGATGATGAGTCTCAAATCTACGTGACATGATCAGCATGCCGAAGATTTTGAACGAAAATCCCCTTTTTAATAGGATTTCAGACCTACCTTTCTTTCTGTCTAATTATCAGTCAATGAATTAGCAGTAAAATCACTCTCTTTTGATTTTCATCCTCTCAAGAACATTCATTCAAAGTATTTCTGAGTTTCCTAGTCGTACAGCTCGAATTGATAAGATTGTCATATGAATACAAAATTTGTGATGAGAATTTGGTTGAGGAAGTGTATTAAATTAAGCGATAGTTTTGCTGGAAGATTTAGTCGCTTGCTTTGAAACTGTTTTAATTCATTTATAATTCAAGTTTTAGGAGGTGATTTTGTTGATGTCTTGAATGGCTAATTATCATCGGAGACGGATCTTAAGTCTCATTTCTTTGATGTGACCGTGATACTGCACCATTTCCGAGTGTAAGATTGTTAATATCAATTATGATGTTAGAGTTCTGTTGTATTGGAAGTAGCAAATGTAGAGAAGGATCAGTTTGTTGTGAAAATTTGAATTGTGCAATGGATTTGCTATTTCTAATAAAGTAAAAGTTAATTCGAAATAGGGAGTATGATGATAATTATTATTATCGCTAAATCCTAGTGAGTGAATACATCATGGGAAAACAAGTGACGGCCTCGGAAATATGTGATGAATGTGGTGCGTATACGGAAAATGTGCGAAATTAGCTTGCGGCACATTTACACGTAATGTGAAAAATTCAACACCGTCGATCTGGCCCCTGCAAATATGACGCAGTTATCGTCATCAGCAATTTCAGTGAAGCATAATTCAGACACGAAAATAGTTTAGATTGTCCACTGCGCTCGTGAATTGGTGCTTTACTGATATTTTTGCACCGCGCAGATGATGACATGGTCAGATAACGGTGAAGTAAAGTGACACGTGCATTCCAAATATAGAGGATTTGACCACTCAAAAAATTACGATCGAATTCAATCCCCGAGCCAATCATGCGTGTATGTGCAGTTTAGTGCACATGAATCAATTGTCAAGTTTGTTAGCGCATTGTATTTGCTGATGTGTAGAGGGAATACCGGCTACCTAGTTGGTCAGCTTGCTGATGATCACTTTCTCGTTGTGTTTAACGTTTTCTGGACTGTTCACAATATAAATGTATTTAATTGTATTTGTAATTTTGTGCGTCTTGATTTTTTTTGGTTTCACAATAACGGCTGACCGGTGTGAACGATTTCCTCCGTTTTTTTAAAAATTTAATTGACAATTTTCGACCTCTTTCAATTAACTTGATGTGCATGTATGAGAAAATGAAGTCATTGCTGCTTCAATATGCGGTTTGATGATCTGAATTCAGTTATTTTTTCCATTCTTGCGAATTGCATATATGTTTCAGCGATTATGGACTAGTTTCGGCAATTATTGTGAGATGAAAATGAAGTTATGTAATTTGTGATCAAAATACAATTTAATATAATTATGGGTTCAAGTTTGGATAAGAACACCAGTATTGAGATCACTGTTTTCTATTAATCAAATGAATCGATTGCATTAACCGTCACCACATAGAAGATACAATGCAAGAGAGTGATGCTCTGAAGATAATTCGTCTTCAGCGCAGAACTAACACTGAGCACGCCTGCATGGCGAACAATGGAGTCACACGTCAAAGTCCCTAGATATCTCAGCATTATGTAATTGCTTTTTCTTATCAGAGTACATGAAACACATCTACTTAGACTCATCTATTCTGCCCCCTCACGATGTTTTCAATACCCTCAGTGACATGTTTAAATTTCTGTCACTGTATTGCATCCTGAGGCTGACTAACTCGAAAGTAATTTGAATGTCTCGATCACGCAATTGTATTGTCTTATTACTATTAGCTATCGATTGCTCTTTGAAAAACTGGGCGACATTTGCGTAGGCAGGTACCGCAGTATTTTCACATCAAGTGTCGCTATTGCCTTTGGTATATTTGACAGAAAGAAATGTGTGAAATCGATTATTGGGTCCTTGTTATACCACAACAAAATTGACTTTATTTATAAAACACAACAGTTTTAGTTGTCTTTCAGTTCCAGCTCTTTGCCATTTATTATTACAGAAGAAAATTTTAATGTTGTTCGAATAATGTTTTGTTTTTCATTTTCCCTCACTTGACTTTTTATATGAACGAAACCTATTAAATGTAATGAAAAAAGTTTTACTAATAGTCTTATAATAAGAGATGAATAGTTCATAAACTCAAATTCTATGAAGTCCTATCTTTGTTGCATCGGCTTATAAAGCTTCATAAAAATTTAATTGAGCTTCATTTTCATTATATGGTTGCACGCCATTGTATTGCGTAAATAAATCTATTATAATTGCCGAATTATGGCATTAATTTATGCGGTCCAATATGAAATGTACCGAATACTCAAGGACTGCTACTTGCGGTATTTGGATATGTTTTCTTACGTTGGTTTAGCTCGTGACTTAAATCGTTAGAATTACAGTGTGCTCCGTCTAAACTGGTTGGTATTAATTGATAAATTGTAGGAATTTGAAAAAGATGAATCCGAAGAAACTATCACACACTAATTACTGCGTCTGATGGGAATGTTATTTATGATAATACAACGAACAAAACCTCGAATTTCTCATAACAAACATTGGTATTACAATGTCTACCCAATGTCAGACACAATTAGGAGACGCCGGAAGAATCGCGCTAAATTTATCTTCAAGTTTGACTTTTATTTGTCCTGTTTCTGGATGATGAGCGTCAGTTGGGAGCATTGTCGACACGGGAGTTAGGTGGATCTGTTATTGAGAGACAATAATGTGCTCTCCTTCAGGTACGGCGATACGGTAACAATTGGAACAGTTGTTATCATCTCAAGGTTATTGCACCGAGCATTACTCAAATGGTTTGAAAATAGTGTACTCGATATAATAGAAAATGCTTCCTCGGGCTTTACGCTCGTATGATAAAGTATGCGCATGTTAAAGGGAGTTGTCGCAATTCTAATATTCTGTTCATTGTTGTGTTTTAATCAAACTTACGTGTTGAAATGTCAAGCTTTTGACGAACAAAGATGACGCAGCAGTAAGATAATTGAATTGTGTACAAAAATTTTTTCACGGATCTTAAATAATTGCTTGTTGAGATATGGCTGTTGACGCAAGATATGGATTGTTTCGAAAAGTATCCTTATTAACACGATTTGAAATCGCAAAATTGTAGTGTAAGAACAAGAACATTGGAATCTGTGGTCAAATATAGGTGAGACTCGGGTTTGTGTTCATCTATTCTAATTCCTAAATGGCCAACTACGTTTCATCCTTGCATCAGAAGCTAGTTACACCACCCAAGGGGATTTATAAATAACTGTCGCCCTGCAGAACCAATGATCTATGTTGTAGCAGGCAGGGATTGCAAATACCCGGGTTTTTGCAACCACCCGGATCCGGATCCTAGACCCGGGCGGATCCCGGATCATATGATCAAAAGTGATAAAACTGTATGTAATTCGTTTTCATTATCATGAAGCATTGAATAGTCTGGTTCCTGAGATTTAGTTTAAATCATGCATTTCATAATACAGTGGAAGATGGTTAATCGACAAGGTTCGGGATTAGTTAGGCCTTGTCGATTAAAGAGACTTGTCGATTATAGAAACCACACTCTATTTCCTTCTGTTCGAACATCACAGCATGCTTGGTTCACAGCTATTAACCCGACTATAAAATATCAAATATTTGACAAGAAAAAGCAAGCAAAATTCAAAAACTAACCCTTTAGTATACATACTGTATGTGTATAACAAATGTGCATTTAACACATGGTCTACATGAAACATCTAGGTTCTGCATTGTAATAGTATCTCAGTTAAGGAAAAAGTCCGTGATCTTTGCTTGCTTGTGAGATGTGGCAGCGAACACTAGGTTTTGCTGTTCATTGAGAGTATGCATGAAAAGTCACGTGAGTGCTGCATCACGACCTTGTCGATAAAAGAGACTTTGACACAGAATTTCTTGTCGATTAAAGAAAATTTTTGTCATATTGTAATATGATTGTCGATAAAAGAGACTTGTCGTTTATCGGGTTGTCGATTAACCATCTTCCACTGTACATAAAAACATTCTATTGAAGTGATATTGAAATCCTAGGATTTTGCTATCGCCAATTGCAGTTGTCACTCTGGTTCTCAGTTGTTATTACCTTTTTTTAGAGAATTTCATTACTAAATATCAATGGATGATTACAAGTATCTAAAATATCGGTAATACAATCTGAGACTGAGCATAGAGATATGTGTACTCTTTCTTAAGACATGATAACTGTAACTGAATTTCTGAATTAATAATGTTTACATTTGCCATGATTGTCAATCAAAGAAACAATTTCGACAACGATGAACAAGTGCATTTAATTAAAAGAAAGGAAAGACAGGAAACTTGCTTTTATTTTTGTTTATTTAACTAATATGTGCATGTCCAGCTGTTATAGACTTACTAATAATTACAGCTATTGTTCATTGTAAGTGTGAGGTTCTCGGATCAATATCATGTGTTTGAAGAAGCACACTGGATCTTCTTTATGTTATTAGCTTTGAAAGTCATGCATTTCCATTCATGCCTTGGTGTGGATTAGTAAAGCGGGTGCGGTTGTCACAAGTCTACAGCGGTGACATGACAATTAGAATGAACAAAGCATGAAAAAGTGACTTCATCTTTTTGCACATTAATAGATGGTCATTCAATACCGAGCTACAGATATTCCTGGATAAAACATTTCTATTAAGATTTATATTCGCATTCTTGGCTGCCACTCCCAGCTCTTAGTGGGCAGTGAGAAAAACAAGCTTGAGGTTCTATAACTTTTGTAACTTCTATCGTTAAATAGTATTTTCCACAGCATTAATGACCATCAACATCTCATCATAAACGCTCTTCGCTGGATCCGGGATCGGGATCTTGACCCGGTGCAATCCCTGGTAGCAGGCCTACCGAAAGCAAAATTGGTACTCATGCGAGCATTTTGAGCATGTGATAACATACATGTAAATGTAATGTAAAGACAAACATTCTATAAGCATCTGGCAAAAATTAGATAAAACCATTCGTCACTTTGAAGTTAGAATTACGAAACTTCAGACCCGATTCTCAGCTATCTTGGATAATAAACTTCAATTTTCTTCTCATGATGCTGCTGTCATTTGCGCACGGTTACACCTTGAATCAGGTAGTAGAACGATTCCGCGGATTTGGTGATGGAAATGGTCATTCTCGTATTTGGTGCAGATATGGAATAAAGAATATTGGGGTAAAGGTACCCGAAAGTTATTAGGTGTCAATAAAAGAACTTACGTCCGCTTTGCAGGTATATACTCGTAATTCATATAGTGTATAGCGTGCGTCATGTCAGTATGAATTAGTTTAGTCTCATCGGTGCGAAACATCTTCAGACACGACTCCCATTAATAACGCATTGCTTCAATGTATGTCTGGAATGGATCCCGTCATCCACGGTCACACATTGCGGTCAAATCGCATTTGAATTTTGATTTTTTCTATTGAGGAACTCGTACTTAAGAAAATTGCTTAGCCAAAATTAGATTACAAAATATCGATGAATATGAGTAGTATGAAAAAGTGGGTATTTTGAATTTCCGCGGATTCTGAAGCTAAGTGTTCTACTCCCTGTTGAATGTCTGAAGCAATCTACATTTCATCTAAATATCCATTTAAAAAAGCGATGGTTTTAAGACAGCTTGAAAATAATTTAAACAAGTAGGTAGGCCTATTCCGAACGCACTAATTTGTTGACCTGTTATTGCATTATTTTAGCATTCTCCAGTTTTGTTTTCCATTCAAAGCATAGATTCTACTTTTATGTCGACCCTATCTCGCAGATTTACTTCCATCACTTTCTCTGCAAAGACAAAAGATAAATATATATTCATATGTGTATATGCGAAATATTTTTCAAAAATGTTTTATCTAGATTACTGGTTCCCCATCTGTTCCGCATCCCATAGATAATGTATCACTCACTGTCAGTTCATTGAGAAAAGAAAGAAATAAGCAGCTGTATGTGTAGTGTGAAGTGTGTGTGAGTCCACTGCTGTCAGTCAGTAAGACGACTCAGCCAACCATCCTGGAAGGCATCGTAACCGGCATAACGAAATGAAATTAATAGTCTTCCACCTACTATCTCTTCGCGGCACACCAGCAATCTTCCCTCGGCAGTTTTGGGAATCACTAAATATCTCACTAAAGCGCTATCAGATACTATATCAATCACCCTTGCAATCACAACTACATCTAGCATGCTCTTCGTTTGTCTGTATCTCATTTAGAACTTTCTTTTGAAATTCATTAGAACAGCTATGTCATTAAAAGTTGATTTTTCTTTTATGTTATCGTTCCATGATTTCTTTAAACGTCCAACAGGTCGGCGACCATCCACTTGCAATTTCCGCACGCTTTCGCCCACTGACATTCGTCTTTTCTCTCCACATGTCCACACCATCTTAGTCGACGTCTTCGTATAGTCACCGATGGGCTCCAGGCACATTCTTCAATCTCAATACAATTCTTCTATCTAAGATACAATTACTATCTATTAGAACCGCTAGTCAACCATGCTGACATCCGAATAAAAATGAACTGAGTGTTTCAGTTTAGAATATGTCAAGTTGTTAATGAATTTTTGTAAAGTCTTATCCAGCATGCATTATCATCGAATTTAGACAGTTTTTAGTGCTACACTTTACGAACGAAATGGAGTACATGCGCATATTCATGTCGTCATATTGCAACTACGTTTCTCTCAAGGGTAGTGTGGAATATTTGGCATAAAATGTTGGACATGAAGTCGAACATGCTGAAAATTCAAGTTACTATTAAAAAAAGAACAAGATGAACTCCATCGATTGGGGATGAGTAGTAGACCAGTTTCAAGAGATTATTACTATCAAATCATGCAGATTAGTCTTTAACTCTATAATTGTCTTAACGGGCATAGAATAATTGTGACTGTCATGAATGTAAGAGCTTACTGATTTGAATCATATCATTTACGCAGGATTATGTCACTAGCCATCGCATTTATGTCGTTTTTGTTTCCACACATAGTTGATTCGCACCAGGATTGATAATGATTTAATCGTCCAGGTGTGCCTTGTCCTTTCAATATCTATCCATGATCGTCAGGCTTAGCGCTTCTGAAATCTCATGTTGGCGTAAGACAAGCAAAACTGTAATGAACGTCTTTCAGAACTCTTTCGTAGGCAATTGTTTTGAAATTTGATAAGCTTATTTTATGAATTGTCATTCATATTGTGATAATTTACAGATTTAATAGTACGGTTCTGTTTACCAGCAGTCCAATTGATGACTACAGATGGATGAAAAATTGCATTGTTTGACTCACTAATTCTCTATCAATGCATTTAACTCCATATTTACGAAACACGGTTCATGTTTGATACAATAGGAAAGATCATCTTGAGTGATAAGTTAGGACGAATAGTTTGAAATATTGGTGCAATGTTTCGACGCGCACTGGGACGCAGAATCCTTTCATACACAGATGTGTGTATCGATCTGGATTCAAGCATCCTTAATTGTAACTTCCTTGAGAATGGATGCAGTGATCATCCGAAGCACTGGAATTGGGTGGTTGTCAAAGACAATCTTTCGTTGCTCTTCAAATTCAGTAAAGCTCATTTACAGAAATGTCGAAAAATATTATTTGGAATATGCAAAACTAGACTATGACATCGAGTTATAAGAATTTTTTTAAAATACTATATGCTGCCTAAGTTCACATACATTTATAGACATATATTTTATTACATGAAGTCTTCTTGAAAAGTGAACAAAAGTGTTACTGAGACGCTTTGTTAATGTTTTGAAAACTCTTATAAACTGTACATGCTCAAGGTTAGGCATTTCTCTTTAGGCAAATTCGTAGAGGTTGGGTACTGCGCTTATTAAATTCAGAGGATGCACAACGCATTTAATTTAGGGGTATAAATTTCTTTTGTCCCTCAGAGTACGTTCAATGTTCATGCTATCGAAGACTATTCATAGTAATAGAAATTATAGCACTAGACATTTTTGATATAATTAAGACATGTTCATGTGCAGCTTTTTCCTTATTCGTATTGAGATTTTCACGTCAACACAATTATTGCACAGATAGAGCAATGTGCTATTCAGTATGATGTCTCATTAAGATGATTTCCAGGAGAGAAGTAATCTTATTCTGGGTAATCAAGGAGTTTCCCTTTTGCTTTTTCTAAAAGGTCATGTTTTTCGTGTTTCACTCATACTGCTCATGTTTTGATAAGGTTCAACCAATTTATCGTGTCCTGAATCCTGATATAGATTTTTTCCTCATTCCGGATTGATAGGAATAGAATTTCTGATTGAGTCATATAATCATGCAACATTTGTCAGTGATAATAATCGTGATACACTTTCATTTGTTTCTTATTCCAACAAAGTGAAGCACTCAAAATAGGATAATTCCATTGATGTCGGACATATAGAGAGCAGTACAAGTATTTGCCCAATATGAAATTTCCATGAAATAAATGCCAGAAATGATGTCATTTCATAAAAATAATCAGTTATCACTTACACGTGATTTATTTTGTGTTGAATGTAATCACGGAAATTTGTTTGCAGTAGTCAAGTAGCAGCGGTCAAGCAGTTGCACTACATTTTGTATTGATAAGTCAGGGCATTGTTTTTCTATTATGGCGTTGTAAATGACATGTACGAAATGATATCTTATTAACATCATAGTTATGCATTATTTCAAGATTCGCAGCAATAATTTTTCATGATGATTTTCTTTCTCTTACATGCATTGATTCATCAAAACATGCTCGTACCAAGTCAACTCAGAAAATTGCAGTGATTGTTTTGAAGCTCAAGTGTGTTTGTCTTTCACCTTTGTTGACGCTTTGTAAAGCAGTTACCTTATCAGCTGCTTTTCATGAAAACATCGTAAAAAATTATACAAGTATTGTGCTCGTTATACAGTGCATCTTCGATTATCCGGATGGTCAAAACCCAATAGGTCAGTCAAAGATCCGGATAAGCGAATTTTTAAATCCCATGTTAGCAAAAGCTTGTGGGCTTAGGTCAAAGACATTTGATTATATACATAGATCCCCGTAGAATATGATCTACATATATCCATATAATCTGTATGCATATATCCATCCTGCATATCTACCTAGAATGTAATACTTGATATATTTAATTCCGATTCTTCGACTGTTTAGTGAAATTATGAGCATCAATTGTACATGTCTGCTATATATTCACTGTCGTTCCTATTAAAGCACATAAATACACGTACACAAACAATGACCGTGAACTGAGACCATGAATTGAAAGTGATTTATCAGAGATGTATCCCAGCTTTGACTAGCATGCATAACCTACTTAAGAATGCTCCAATCATTTAGCTGCTTGCCTATTATTTGACTCAGACGAGAACCGCACATTGAGCAAAAATTAATTGCTGGTAAAGCAAGAGTACTTCGTGTACGTGTTACCTAAAGAGGAGAGGAATGCTAAAATGAACATTCGATTCCATGTATGTACATGTACATGTTTTGATGGAATCACGGAGAATCGAACGGATTCTGAAATTACGTCCGGATAATCGGTATCCGGATAATCGAAGATGCACTGTACCATCAATTTGATCATCTGCTACGAATAATTGGTAGTCAATTCATGAAATAAGACGGAAATGATTTTCAAATGACAACACTTAGTATACTGCAATACTATAGTAGAATTCTGGTTCAGCGTACATAAAGCTCCACATAGGATATATCAACTCAATTAAATCTAGCATGCATTGTTGTCAAGGTGCGATGCTCGAAATCGAGTATGTGACAAGAATACCTGGAGACATTTGAATAGCTTCTTCTTTTCTGTGAAGTAACAATGACTTCAAAATTATGCTCGATGCAATAAGCTGACATTTTAATTATTTTCATTTACATGAGTGAGTGATAATTGATCTTAATCGTTCATGTCCCACGTCATTCTCTTCTGGTCGTTTAGTTTATGGTTCACTGTCGTTTGAGACTCATGGGAGGTGACATCGGTAGCGTCAATCATCGACAGTATAATGATCTATCATTAGAGCCCTTTGTGCTGAGGACGCAACATTAAGACAATGGTAAAAGAACTGGCATTGCATTATATGAGGGATCGTGAAAACATTAATGATGTTTTAATGTATAATGAATAACTTGCTGCGAAAGCGCTGCTGGATAGTTCGAACGAATGGTTTGGGTTTATAAGTTTGTAAAGTACGTGCTAAGTATTAAAGGGAAATGGTGATAATGATGAGCTAAGTTCAGCATCTGTATTTTTGAAATTGATAATTCAAGTAATGCAAATTGTATCATTGCAAGTAGAGAGCCACGTTAAAAAGAGTTCCTATGATAAAGTAATTTTCATCTATTGAAATCAAAGATTATTTTGAGCAAATTTTGATTTTATAGCAAAGCAGCAGTCCAGACAGACATTATCACATTCATCTGCTGATGTTAGGAAAAAACATGAACGACCTAAGAAATAGTGTCATATTACTTGAGTTTTCGTGCTTGGTGATGCTATGTATTCAGAGTCAATTTTAAGCCAAACTGCAAATTTTCTTCCCAGCGGTCTTGATGGGCAGTCACTACCTTCTTAAGAAATAATAAGGAGAGGGCGACAATTTATTGAGCAATTCATTGAAAAAGTGAAGCTTGAAGGTCACCAACCCTCAAGCAGGGACTTGATGGCGCTGGCATGATAAGACTTGCAACATTGTGGTGCTCTTTGCCCGGTTGCTCTACCTGCCGTCTTCTTGTAACATTATGGGACTCAGCAACTCGAACAAAAGATTCAAAGACCTGATAATTAATCATTACGTTACGGAAGCCACTAAAATAGGCTTAATAGTTTCAACGTAGTTGCAGTTACTGCAGATCCATATTGAATAAGATATAATGCCTGAGCGAAATTTTACGTTTTGATCAAAATATAGGACACTTATTACTTAGGTATATAATATACTTACATTAATTCAGTTATTTCAATGAATGAATGAATGATTGACATAGCAAAGAGGTGCTTCAGAAAAGAAGTCTGGCATTACCTTCTATTGCTGCTTGATAAACTTCATTACACAACTGTGAAGAATATCAGCAGTGAAACTGTCGTACATGAAAAAGTGTTGTGTCCATTCCAAGTTGATAAGTGATCTTCAAAATGGCAGAAACCATTAGACTACAAATGAGTCAAGCATGGCGAATCATGCATAGTTTGGTTTTCGGTGTGTTGTGGCATGAATTAAGGATGAGTAATTTAGAAAATTTAGATGGAGACAGCACCTCCGTATGTCAAGTAGATTGCTCACTTAAAAAGGTTAAAAATCGATCTGTGATCTGCAATATTTGTCAAACAATCGGATTGTATCATGCAATGCAGCTGTCGTTTATCACAAGCTGATGGTTTAGATTGTCTGCGAAATATTTTCTTATTTAAACGTTGAGCTCAATGCTTCCTTAATAATGCACCAACGAAGACATTGTATGTCACATGGATTTCTGGGCTGATGCGGGAAGATCTTCTTGTAGAAACTTCCTTTATATACTCGCACATGCTTTCACTGATGCATTCAAAATTCACTTAATTATTTCTTCCTTTTCCGAGCCACAAACATGTGCTAGCAACTAGGCCGCCCTCGTACAAGCGGCGGAAGGTTAGTGACCTACTCACTACTTAATAATGAAAATATCGTCAAGCAGTCACCACACTAAGATATTTCTTTCATCTTGCACTATTTTATGCCATCGCATTAAACTTGATTAACTATGCATTTTTTCATTTTGTCTTTGTGGGGTATGTGGTGCAGTAGTTAAGGTGCTGCAGATTGACCTTAATGGATTTATGTTATTGCGTCACCGACATGATGTGGGTCATTCACAACCTACTGGTTTGCAGCACCTCAGTAAGATTTCCACAATTAATGCTGATAGCCAAAATCATTGACGGCGATCACTGCAAATTGTATTCATTATTGAAGTGCAGTCCTTTATTTGTGGATTTCGTAAATTTCATACTAAAAGTCTGTAAAATGCTAGTTACGTAACGTTATAATTGTGTAAATCCAATAAAAACTCCTAATATTTGGGTGGACAAAATTTATCCTCAACATTTTGCATTTAAAAGTTAGTCAAATAACTAATCGTAGGTTACACAAAACACAACAATTTATTCTAGAAATTTTGATACGAAGCTGACTTAGAGAATCTTTAGCGTCTTTTAAGGGACATCTGGTGGCAAGTGAGGGGCATCCGGGCTTAGCGAGACTATTACTATAATTTTGATGGCAGTCACAACAAATGAAAGAGACCAAGGTTGATTTTGTTCCATACTTCCTTTATTGTGTAGTATGAAAGGATAGCAATAATTTAATGTAATTAAATTGCTTGTCATCTGCAGATGAAAAAACAGGCATCGGTTAAGGGACATTTTGTGTTTCAAAAGCAAGCCATCAATCATGGATGTATAAAAAGTATCTAGACATCTCAAGGTGTTAAATTAAAATTTTAGAGCGCGATCATGCATCATAACTGTTTGGAGAGCGATACTCATGTAAAAAGCAAAACTTAGTAAGGACCAGACATTGGTTCAAGGATATCTGTATATGAAGTACGAAAAATCAGGTAATGAGGAACATTCAAAGAGCGGACTCTTAGGCTATTCTGAGAACTGTTTTTGTCAAACTTATTTGAAATATTCAGAACAGGAGAAAATAGAAATTTAGGCCTAATGTGACGACTCACTCTCCGCTGTATTAGAGTTTCTGAAAAGTAACTAATTGTGTGCAACAATCTTCGGCAATCAAACTAATGATCAGTTCAGTGTATTAACGTGAGCTTCAGAAAAAAATTCATTCGACAGAAGAGTTAATCATCTACCATCATTACATGCTGCATTTTCGGGAGGACTAATTCAAGAATATGTGTGGAATCACTCAAGAGAAAATTCGATTCTTAAACATGAAATTGCCTTTCGTCATACTACTCATGAATGCCTTAACTTATATTTCTACTTTTTCAAAAGTGTGGGATCTCTGATTTACTATGATCATTCGCTATGGTATGGAGACGAAAAGTTTCAGCTGATATGGTATAATAATCAATTGTTTTCATTTGAAGCTATTTTCATACTAATTTTCACATGAAGATCTGATAGCAATATCTTTTTACATATTGTCTTTGTTCCTTATCATAAATATTATCGGAACATTTTCGCCGCACATTCCTCCTCAGCAATTTGGCGGCAAGTGACAAAAATCAAGCTCACGCAAATTTTTGAGTCTCAAGATAGTCGTTACAGGCTGAAGATGTCTTGTGTTCAACATTGTTTCAGATATTTCATGTATGTAGCTTGTTGAAGCATATATCAGAATCACATAAGTCTTAGAAATGTTATATTACATTCGTAATGCTGGAGTGCTCAATGCATTGAACTCCTGCTTGATGTTCATAAGGTTCACATTACGAACGATTTGCAAACCACGATTCCAATCATTTTGGGTGCGGATTAGCCATTCTGTTTATGTCAAGCATGTTTGCTCTCTCTACCGTTCTCCAAATGACACAGAGTTTATCCAAAACTTCAATGAGATAAGTCAGCAAATCGACAGCATCCATGTTAGTGCACCCAGGTCGGAAATCATCATTTTCTGCGATTTCAATGTCCACAATATCCATTGGTTGAGTCATTCATACAAAACCGATTCATCAGGTAAAGAAGCAGAACAGTTTGCCATCATCAACTGTCTTTCTCAGCTGGTTTGCAATGCCACTTGTATTCCTGATTGTGCTGCGGATCGTCCTCAGATTCTCGACTTGTTTCTCACGAACAGACCCGAATAGTACAAAGTCACTGTCTCTGCGCCTCTCGGCTCGTCTGACTATTGTCTTGTCACTTTGGAGCATGAAATCTTGATAACTCGAAAATCTATTTCCAACAAGCGTTTTGTGTGGAAATATGACGAGGCTGATTGGGATAATCTCCGTACCTTTTATGGTATTTTTCCATGGAAGGATGCTTGTTTCTCTGATTGCCCCTCTGATTCCGCTAATTTAGTTACTGAAATCATTCTTATGGGTATGGAGACCTACATAGCAGACAAAAACAAGGCTTTCAAAATTTGGAAAAGAAATCCAACCCCAGAAACTCGATCTGAATACGCTCGCCTTCGTAATGCTTTTAAGTCCGCCATTAACAATGCCAAAGACTCTTTTATCAGTAAAATTGCCGAGAAGCTCTCTAAGTCCCCAAGCTATGATCGTCGATTCTGGTCTTTAGCACACTCTATTTCTCGCAACTTTGGAGATTCTTTACTTCAACCTCTGAAACTCTCTGACGGTGAAATCTGTTCAACAATCCTAGAGAAAGCTGATGCCTTAGCTAATTTTTTTGCTAGTAGTTCACGGATTAACACTCCAAGCTGTGACCCATCACCACTTGATCATACGGACTTCATGCGTAGAATGACTATTACCACTAGACAGGTCCGCCATGCCCTACAGAACTTGGATGCGAATAAATCTGTTGGCACTGATGGCATTTTGGCGATTGTTCTAAGGAAATGTGCTCCAGAATTAGCACCCATCTGACAGAAGTTGGTCTCTTTATCAATTACCACGGGCGTTCTCCCATCTGTTTGGAAACTTTCTCACGTTGTTCCTACTCGCAAGCGTGGTGACCGTACTTCTGTTAATAACTATCGTCCCATATCGATGACTTCTATCATTTCTAAAGCTTTTGAAGGTCTCGTGAATGCTCACATACTGAAGCACATTGAAACCAGAAATCTTCTGAGTGACCATCAATACGGTTTTCGCTTTGACCATTGATGCGGTTTTCGTTCCACAAGTGACTTACTTGCTTACGTTACCCACGTTTGGGCTCAGGCTCTCGAAGCTTTTGGTGAATCAAGAATTATTTCAAAGGCCTTTTATCGTGTTTGGCACGATAAGCTGATATTAAGCTTCCTTGTTTCGGTTTTTATGGTGAGCTTGTATCCTGGGTTTCAAGTTTCCTGTCCGATCGTATGTTAGCTGTACATGTCGATGGCGTCACTTCTGACGGTCACAAAGTTAATGCTGATGTTCCACAAGGATGTGACCTAGGCCCAACTCTCTTTAATTTTCATTAACGACTTGTTGTCCAATCTTTCTTACGCTTGTGCACTCCTACGGTGATGATACCACTATTCATTGTTCCTCATTCTTTCGAAGTCAGGCAGAGAGTAGAACGACTACTTTTCAAAGTCGTCGGGATATGTGCGAACGTCTTTCGGAAGACATCGATGGAATTTTGCAATGTGGCTCTGACAACCTTGTAGATTTCAACTTATCTAAAACGCAAAATCCCGCAATTTCCACTAAGAAATCTCAGGAGTTCCCTTCTGTTACTATGGGCTGCAATGCCTTAGTAAATAGCTCCTCCGCATCGATTCTTGGTCCTTGTATCTCATCGCATCTCGCGTTGAATGACCACAGTAACGCTATTGCCAAAAGAGCTTCTCATAAACTTAGTTATTTTTTTCGTGCCAGAACATTCTTCTCTTCCAGAGATCTGTCACTTCTGTACAATGCTCAGGTCAGACCTCTGAAGGAGCATTGCTCTCACATCTGGGGTAGTGCCCCTGCTACCAGTTCGAAAATCCTCGACAAAGTTCAAGCGAGGGCTATTCGGCTTATGAATGATGTCAAGCTAACCTCTCATCTCCAACCATCGTCTCATCGTCGAGCAGTTGCCTGCTTAAGTCTTACCTATCGCTACTTTTTTTTGGAGCTTGTTCCTCAGAAGTTTCGAGTTGTGTTCCTTATCCACACACGTTTAAACTGCTAACAGAGTCTCCAGGCAGACTACATCAGCGCTTCCTTACTCTGTTGTTGTGCGTTCTTCTAAAACTGCCATAGGCAAACAGTCTTTCTTCATGCTCAATGCTCGACTTTGGAATGCACTTCCGTCAACTTGCTTTCCAACATTGTATGACCTGCAAAAGTTCAAACAGGCGATAGACAAGCAGTCACTTACTAGCGTTTAAAGTTTTACTATGTATAATTTAAATCTTACTTGTTGTCTTAACTTCGTCTTGTTAGCAGTTACATCTGGTCTTATCCTTTCGTATTTTACTTTGTTTGTTGTCTATGTTTATAGTTAATTTAGTTAATCCTTTTATATGATTGAGAGATATTGCTTGTTATAGTTATATGAGTAAGTTCACTTTGATAGTTTTCTATTTAACAAGTTGTCTGTAGTTAAGTTTGCCAAGCTTCCTCACAATTAGGCCCTTCGGGGCATAGGCTCCGGCCTTTCCTAGTCTGTTTCCTAATAAAACCCTGATTCTTATTGACTCACATAGTTCTCCAAAAGGAGGTCTCCCCATTTCGCTGTGATGTTGATTTCAAACTTCTCGACTCCATTTGCTTATGTTAATTTATATATTTGTCTTAAGGAAATTGTATCATAATATTGTTGGCATTCAAGACACAGAGTCAGATGATGTAGCCATCACGATTAATTAAACTTCCCATTAAAGACAAAATGCTATCGGAATCACTTCCATAAAACGCAACCAAGTGATAATGGAGATACACATTTATGGAATTGCAAAAAAAACATCTAACCGCAGTCCTCATGCCATTCAGTTTGTACTATTCCTATCAATAAAATTTTGATTGATATTATATTGACTAAAAAATCACGTTTCAAAGCTTCAGTCTAATTAATTTTTCCAATTAGGATGCCATAAGTTATCTAAACAGATGTAACTTAAAAAATATTGTTTGCATAGATGCAGTTAACATCAGTTACATGGGAGTATTTGGAAATATCGTAGAAAATATCAAAGAAAATTTTATTTACGGAAAAACTCGACCACGGCATAAAACGATTATTGATGCATAAAGACAATTAAGAACATCCAAAATATTTTCCAAATGCATTGAATGATAAAAACACATGAATTAAGTTGCTATGGATTACGTAAATGACTGACAAGAACAAGACGATCTGCCAGTGAGATGAGAAATAATTGGTATCTTACCAGCGAATTTCATCCTATATTGCTACAGTTATCGTGTGCGTATTATGGTTAATTAAGTATGTTAAGACGCATAAGTGTTATTTTGGGTAATTGAATCTTTCAAGTAGTGTGGAAACTAGAAATCATTAACCAAACACGGATAATCTGTCCTGACATCGCAACTGATTTGAAAATGTAGACTGTTAAATTGAATGATAACTATGTAGCAAAACAGGACTTCATAAATTGAAATGTATTATCTATGGTGTTATGTACTGTATCATAACATGTTGTGAAGTAATTTGGTCCATGATTAGTTTTACCGCACGGCTTCTTATCGAGAGGAACTGATAATTACAGGCCTTATTGGCTTATTTACTGACGGTTGGTATTGTAACCCCATTTTCAAATGGAAGTTGCGCCTCTCCAGTTGTAAGCTGTTATTATCTATTCATATGTTTCAAGGAATATTATTGTATTGAAACACGCGGTTATACCGAAAGTGTCAAGTATTATGTATCCATGGAAATAATGCTGAAGACACAGTTAATATACCACACAATATGTTCAGTATATTCCACATGTATAAGAATAATAATCATAATAAATACTGCCTCATAATATGAAATATACCAAGACCAAGAATATGAAATATACCGGATTTAAAATTCCAAAAAGGTTCAATTCAAATTATAAAAAGTTGCGACATTTTTAAAGAATATATGAACAGCCTGTCGCTTTGAAAGACATTTTCAAGGGTGCCCATCAGCAAGCGTGGTGAAGAATCTCTCTCCACACAAAAAACATGAAGTAAATTAAGTAATCAGCTTTAGCCCTAATACCATACACACCTGCATTATATTAAATGTAGGATGCACATAGGGAACTTACTTAGTCAATGGAAATGTTTTAATCAGGCTGAGGAAGTGCATCAATTTATTGTGTCAATTCACGTTCTAGTCATATAGGGACTGTTCAATGGTGATTGGGTATATTATGCTTTATCATGAAAAAATAGTAGATATGAGAGGAAATGATTCGATTTTGTTCCAGTCAATCTACATAGAAATTACTAAGTGTGTATTTTCATTCTCAAAAATGCATCGGGGATTCACATGAACTGACTTAAGTAACAATATTTTAAGCTGATATTTTTGCAACACAAAATTATTGAAATTAGAAAATTGATAATCGTCTAATTACGACTTTGCGGCTCAAAGTATGTGTGCAGAGAAACTCGATAATATTGACAATTGATGACACTCAATATCGTCATAATATCCATTAAAGAGTTAATGTCATACTCGATCAGATGCTGATTGCTGTGACAAGCGTTAGGGTATGAAACTCGATCCAGTCAATTTCATAAGATACTTCTATAATATTTGCCTTGCCAGCTTCATCAATAATTTCACAGTTATGAACGCGAAGGATAACGAATTCGACTGTCAAATCTGATAAATAATCAGGAGAAAGCGTTATTGTCCGGAAATTAATGCTACAATTTAATGTGGGAATATTGGTCTCGTTGTGTCTTATGAATGCTTTTCTCATCGCCGAGAATGTTGTCTGTGTAAAATCAGGTTTCACTCGTCATAAATTTGCCCTAAAAACATACTAACATTGATGACGATGAAGAAACGATGATATTCATTGCTGGTTTGTGAAATAAAATGTTGGAAAACAAATTCAGTCGTGGGTCATCCATGCGGAAAACGTAAAGTGCTATCATTAGTCAGAGTAGTATTTGCAAGTCTTAGCAGTGAGAAGACGGTTATTTGAACAAATAATCAGGATTGCCACTTTTCCTTGCCGATATTGCAGTTTTCCTTAAGTGTATAAGCACTTAAGGCAGCAAGTAAGTGTGCATACAGTTAGTGTTTGCAGATATTTGAATTACAGAAATAGGAATATTGACATTCTATTTTCCATTGTGTGTGAAACCCAAAGAGCGCTTATCCTTTCGTACATAACGTATAATGAATTCGAGACCTTTTGAGCGAAAGAGTGACTCAAAAAAAAGCTAAGAAAATGACATTGTGATGATACTATTGATCTTAAGACCTGCCGGAATTTTCATTTATTGATGAATGAATCAGCCTTCTGTAATATATCGTAATTAAATAATGAAGCGATGATTTTGCTTTATGATCTGTTGCCTAGGCTTTGATAGTTCTGACTCATCCAACGGAAACATATTGAACGCTGGCAAGAAGATTCCCTGATGTTTTATAAGAAGATCCTCCTTGTTGCAGAGGGGACCATTGAGACTTGTATAAGGTCTCCTTGCGGAAGCTGTGTTTCGCCTTTTATGCGATTTATTTCCATTGAGGAAATTCAGTTCTCGTGTTTGTGCTAGGTAACTGGTTTGATTTTACATTGCGTAACCAATAAATGCCAATTTTTATTCAAGCGAAGTTGATCCGTCTAAGGATCAAACATCGGATCAACCTGCGAATCCGGATGATTTCTATCAATCTGCCAGGAATTTTCATTTGTAGCATTCATGGGGTCACTTCAATTTTTTTATGGAATTTGTTGTGCTCCTACTTTTTCATCCAGTGAGATTGTTCCAAAGAATGTTATTATTGTCAAACATTCTAGGTGAGAAGCAAACAAATGTGTTTTCAGTCTAATGTATTATTAACGGCGTCATACGGGAGGTGATTTTTCACTTTCATGATTGGAAATAGGCTCTCCCTGCTTTTTTTAGACAATTTATCGAAATTAAAATATGAGCTTTAAAAAGCGCCCATGATTAAGTCCGTGACGGACGAAACGTTGGGTTTTTAACGCTCATATTTTAATTTCAATAAATTGTCTAAAAAAAGCAGGGAGAGCCTATTTCCAATCATGAAAGTCTAATGTATTAGATTACTCTGTAGTCCAAGTCTGAATATTTTTGCTTCTAGTCTTGGGCGTGTTCTTGAATGATTTTTGAAAACTTCTTAATTAAAGTCATCTGCTAATGTCAAAGAGATGAAACAGATAAAAGCAGTTGCTTGAAGAAATTTCTGAATAATCTTGTTATAGACATAGTAAAGAGAAGCTTGTAATTGGGACAAGCATTTAGGTTTATGGATTTACAGACAAGATCAGCAAAAGTATCAATTTCCTGTTTGATCCATGTTTGTTGTCGCCTTCTCCATGTCAGCATCTTCATTTTGAATCGACTTCTGAATGTTTTCTACAGATATTTTTAGGGTTTTAGAAATTTGATGTTCGATATTTTGTTTTGTCTTAACAGCTACTCTCTTCCTCAGACTTTCTACGAAATCATATGAAGTACGTCGTAAGAAATAGAAGTCAAAGATTATGTTCCTTATTCGTGTTAATTTGTCTTGCAATATTTATTTTTGGAAGTGTGAGAAATCGTGGCTTCCTATTTTGCGTAGTGATGCTCTGAACTTTCCTAAGCAACTCAGTTATTTGAACTTTGATGCTACTATGTACTGTTGATGCATAATTCCACTTACTGGATTTATTTTATCTTCTATATCTTGTTAAATAGCTACCTTTGATTTTTTTGGATTACCCTCTATTTTTCAAATTCGTTGCAAATGATGTCAGCTGACAACCAAAGTAATACAAACTTATTTTGAAGTGCAAGAAATCGGAAGAGGTAGAATCACTCGAAACGACTTTGCATTCGACAACTGCATGAGTTTTTGTTATTTGTGTCATTTATTGTGAGGACATAGTCTACGTTAGATAATGGGAACTTGCTTCAATAGATTGTCAAGCATGCAAAGCCAAGTCAACACCTCAAGTTGAATGTTAAAGGTTTGACAAATAATTGCTTTTATCAAGACGGTTCATCACAATATGTGCTTTTAGAAAAAATCAGTATAGGTTGAGAATTGCGTTCTGTAGTAAAGTAAAATTTTTCTCTGATGTAACAAAGAAATAGTAAGTTGTACTTGTTCATTTTAAGATGAAGAGGATTGATCTATGAGCTTCTTGACTTGTTTTGTATGGATGGCTTCAACTTTTAATGTTTCATAAGATAATGATGTGATGAATTTTGTTCTGAGTCGGATCTGGATCGGAGTAGCACATTCCTTTCGAAATGTCACGATGCAACAAGCGAATACTCGAACGAATGTTGGTCAAACTTCTGCATTGAGTGCCAAGCACAGTCATTGCTGATATTGAACAGCAATACACAATTAACAACATAATATAAATATACTTTTAACGCTTATTGACATTTTGATGCATAATATAAATACACATTTATAATAATGCTTATAACACATACTGTGTGTCTCTGCTATTCGCAAGTTCTAACAGTCAAGACGAACTGAACTCTCAGATAAAGTCAAATTGAATGTTATCTTGACAGAGCAAGTGTTACTCGCAGCACATGGGCAGCATCCATGTTTCACCTCACTAAAATCAAGAATTTGTACCTGTCGCTCTATACAAAATGTTAGCCAATGCTCGATAGACTTATTTCCGCGTCACTTCGCAGCATGCATTTGATTGCGGTATTGTATCTATATTGTTCTCACCTATGTTTTGCGAAATGTGTTTGTGTTTCCTTTTGCAACTATCATTCTATAATTTATGATAAAACATGCAGAATGTTCAGTTAGGAGGCGGCCGAATTGTTAATTTTAAATAATTATCACATGCAATCTAATATTACCTAAATCATCTATTCAGATTATCATTTAGCCGGTAATTATTTGATTGATGAACATTAATGTGAGAGATTCTACTCAAAAATATAGCGCACTCATCGATGCAGCTGATCATTGTCATTAGAAACATGATTCAACTCAATTGAAATGTAAAAAATCAACAATCGCATTGTTCATGAAGATAAATTTTATATGATAATTAATGAGCGCAATATTCTTAGTTATCTCAGTAAATATAGATGGTTAAGATCAAATGTCTGAAGTTCAAAGTTTGTTAAGCAATACTTAGCGTCAGTCGATCGTCAGTAACAATGTAGTGCACCGAATGTTAACATTTGTAAATGCGAGTCATCCATTTTTCAAAGTTGAATTTTACTTTATCACACATACGAGTGTGAAACGTTGACATATCTGATGTTGTTCATGAAATTCTTCGATGAGATTCGTAGGTGAAAACAGACTTCTATCGTTGTTTCCGAATCAATGACTTCGAGACGAATTCAATCGCTTGAAGTACTTTATAAAACATTACAAAGAACTTCAGTAGTCTAATCAAGTTCAGCTTATCAATGAAATCTTCATCACCGATTCTGAAAGTGTTTGGTCAGGTTTGAGTGAACTCAATCCCATTCAACATAGGTCACATAGCTAAGTTTGGTATTCATTCAAACACATTGAAAGGCGGCTGTGTACTCATGATAACTCATGTTATTGTACACATAATAAGCAATACTCATGTAAGCAACACATCAAATGTGTGTCAACTTTCAATTCTATCAGAAAATTCACAGCGACATGCAGCCATTTCTTCAATCGTGTGAAGGTCTTTAAATGTCTTTTGTTTCACGTCCTATCTTCAGACTGTTAATCAGACAGATCGCTTCATCGATAAATCGATCAGTTTTCATGTGATAAAAGATTATTTTTTCTATTCACCCATAGCTTTAGATTCCCTGTCCGCTCATTTAATAAGTTCTTAGAAGTTCTTAGACTATTTCGTAGAGCAATGTGTTGCTCTGATTAGTCGCATGCATTGAATTGATTTACGGGACTATAGTCGGGTGCTGACGAGTATTCCATGCGAACGATCCTACCCACAAAGTTCAACATGTGTTATAGTGTCATTTCATTGGTCAAACCTTGATTTAACCGTAACAGAGGATGGTGTATGATGTCTTGATAACGTTATTTTTTTGTCTGAATAATTTAGAATGATGAAATATGTTGCAATAGGGAGCAATAATGAAAATGTACAACTTGAAAATTGTCTACATTGATCTGAATCGTTGCTTCAAAGTAGAAGTGAAGCAGTCATTTTCAAATATGATTTAGTGTTGTGTTTAGATGTGAACTATGTTGTACAGATACTTCTGACTGTGACAACTAACTAGCGAGAAAAAGGAAGCTATAGTTGATTTTAATTGAATTACTAAAGCTGATTTTACGAATCGTTGTCATTTGTTTCAGGACGCGAAAACGGCTGATATAAAGGTTCAAGTCTGTGTTTATGCTTTCGACTTAATCTTCATCAATGGTGAATCTTTGGTGCGGAAATCCCTTAGGGAGCGACGGGATATATTGAGGTAAAATTACACTTCGTGCAAGCAGTCGTCTGAGACATGAAAGTATCATAATGCCCTTTTATATTAAGCTGTGTTAAGCTCTATATATGTTCCCCTTGCTGAAGTGAAAATCCTTAGACGGAAAACAGTCTTCTGATTTTGCTGTTGAAGACTGGAATTTCTCTGGAAGTATACATGCAGTTATGGGATTAATACATTTGTGTTAAATTCATAAAATTATGTATCAGCGAACGTTTATATTGATTCAATGCATTCCAAAGAGTGCATTTGCTTTCATGGTGTTCATGTACCTTAGAAAGACCAGAGAATATAAATTTTCCAGCATATTGAGAGAAATGCATCATTTATTGGTTGTTTTATGGTTGGAGCTTTTATAAGATGACAGGCTAACTACTAGCAACACAGACTTTGACTTCGTTCAGCTAATTTAGAGTACTAAATATTCAGCACAAGCAGTCGTCATCGCGGCACTGTGGTCTTCTTGTAGTAGAATGCTCGCTCTGCGTCCGACAGACATTGGTTCAAACCTTAATCAGATCAAACCTAAAGACATTTGAAGTAGGTAAACTCTGCATTCATTCTGAACACTCAGCACAAAAAAGAATGAGAGCTGGACAAATAACAACTCGGTCACATGGAAGAAAGGCTCCGCGCCTGATGTGCTTTCGAGAATAAACAAGGTTCATTTGTTTTTTTCTTCTTATTAATTATACAGAGTTTAGGGTTCTCACTTATAAAATAGCTTGTGACTCTGAGTGAAACGAATGTGACTCAAGACTAAAACGAAGATTATCGAGGTTCCGAGGAAGAAAATTATTATTAAACATTTTCTGTAGGTTCAGAATTATTAAATAAAACAAAATCTTCAAAACCAAAAGTCTAATGATGATATGTGTATGGAATCATTAACCAACCTTTCTCGTCTTTCGTGAATCAATGATATTTCAAACTCCGACCGTTCGATCTCATCTTCATGAGGCTAGGATCCGACCGTCGTTCAGTTGTAACTTGGCCATCCATAAGAGCTGTATCCGGGCGATGTTTCTGTATTGCTCACTGCTGTAAATGTTTTTTTGCATAAGTTTTAGTAAACGTGCCTAATTACATGCACAACCGATTCTCGTCAATTTCCTCTTTATTAATTGAAATTCAATTCAGTTTTCAGTCGCATCAGAAATCTGTTAGTCAGTGTCACACTTGTCAGGGAAATTCTGATAATGAATCGAGAGTCACAATGACAGTTACCACCTTCACTCATCATTTGATACTTAATGTCACTCCTGCGTATTCGAGAGTATCAGAAAAGAAGAATAACAGCGTTGATCGATTATAAGGGTAATGTATTTTTCATCATTTGAGATTTGGCGATGTTTTCGGAAGTTGAGTAGAAATAAGATTGATTTCATGTCCCTGACGTTGTAAGCCTCGCATGCAGGGCTATTTGTGTAAGATTGAGATGTGAGAATGAAATCTAGATTTTCACAGCCTTGAATGGAATTGAGTTGATAGAACTGCAGAGATGATTGATCGTCGATGGTTGAATGCTAATACGAGATTCTGCCTTGATGGATGGCTGCTGAGTTATGCAGCAATGATAGCTCACTGAAAACAATAACGGAATCAGGTGCTGGTTCATATTAATCATTATCTTGTGGTTTGGAAATGAAAGACAAGAGAGAATTTCCCTCAACTTTGAAGTAAAGGTCAAATGATCGAGCGTTCAAAGAGGCGAAAGTCACAGGAATATGACATACTGACAGCTGTCATTTTAACAGCTACGTTGATTCTGATCAAGTTGTTGAAGGCGGTTGGCGGGTAATAATGGTGAATGCCGACTATTTGTTTTCTGCTCCGTGTCATCTCTTACCATATGAAGAGAATGTACGCATGCAAATGTGTAACTCATAAAGACGTTCTATCTCATATTTTTAGAATGTCATCATTATTATAAGTTGAGTTATTTCGTGTTAGTCACCTGATAGCAGCTCTCAGAATATTCGTTATTCTGGCGCCCATTTGTATATAACTTGAAATATAAAATTCATTCTTCTTTTTTGACGATTTATTTACTGACCATGGCCACGTCGCATCTCTGTCGTGGTTAACATGCGAATTGATTAAAATAATGAAACCATTATTTTAAACCTCTAAAACAATAATCACAACTGCTGCATGAAATTGAATATTATTCGCGTAGTCCGTCCCAAAATGGTTTCATTATTTTAATCAATTCGCATGTTAACCACGACAGAGATGCGACGTGGCCATGGTCAGTAAATAAATCGTCAAAAAAGAAGAATGAATTTTATATTTCAAGCTCTCAGAATGATGAAATAGCCACAACACGAATGAAATAATCGTAGAATTAATTGGTTCTTTATGAAGTCTTCTATTCTGTATTAAGTTCATCCTACAGAAAAGTTAAAGTTCAGTCCATAGTCCTAGATTTACTGTGGTTATTGGGCTGCTAGGGTTGCACCAGATATCCGGTACCGGATGGCGCATGTATGAAAACTTTGCATATTCATTGCCTAACCTTTGCTTAACCATATCTTAAGATAATATTAATAACAGCAAATATTGCAGATAGATGTATTAGATTCATAATGCACTACAATGCATAAGTAGTGAACCTCTCATGCGCAATTAATATGTTTTCTTAATTTCGCTCAAACAAGCATATACAATATCAGAATTCATTGTTGCATCAAAACTTCATTTATATTGAACACTTTTAAAAATTCAAAACTATTAAACTGATTCAGTCATAATTTTCATTCTGAATCAACAGTTCAGTATGTTAGTTTGATGACCCACTCAATTGTGATGCAAAAAGAGTAATTTCTTGGCATTCCTTGAAAACAAATGCTTTCTATGTCAATAAATGAGGGAAGCCTCTGCTTGAAATAATGTTTATTCAATTTCTCTCTATTTCAAATAGTGTGAGAAGAGTGAGCTAATCACATAAGAGAATCTTTTACTACCCATGTTTAGGAGTAAATTTTTGATCTTGCCCTGCAAGGCCTCCGTGTGTGGCCCTGGTGTGCTGAAAATTAAATTAAGAGAATCATTTTTTCCAGGATATTTGCGGTAAAAACAATCAACATGCGTGTAGATGTACAATATACAATATCATTACGCAATAGTTGGTTAACATGCGAATAATCCGGTATCCGGCACCGGATAGACAACTATCCGGTTACCGGACAGCAGAACCACTATGCGGTTCAACCAACCCTGTGGACTACCATGATTTAGTGCCCTATTTATATATGCCGGACGTCGCTTTTGCTCCCTGACATAGTGATGAATCCTGAACAGATGACCATTCACAGCTTGGTCGACAGACTTATGTATAATCTGCCTGATTGAGTTTTTGATTTGAATCATTGAAAAGTCAATTTCTTGGATTGAGTATTTATGATTAAAATGTGTTACATTACTGTCTCATCAAAGGCATTGTTGTGACAACATAGAGTACTCGTTTTACATCATTATAGCGGTACTATTTTCACTTGCAGAAATGCAAATTAAGTTCTATGCTGTATTCACAGTTACATGGGACGTACGGAGAGGAATTTGCGGGTCCGAATGAGAGAGCATGTTCCTAAGTGGCTTTAGGATAAAAAGACAAGACCTCCATCTAGAACAGCACCTCAAAGTTCTATCGCTCGGCACATACTCGATTGTGACTTTTTTCAACAACGTCCACTTTGTACGTATTTTTCTATTTTCTTGTAAATATCGTTTTTATTTGCCTGTATTGGAACGGTATATAGCTGCGAGACGACCTGTTTTATGTGTACATGAAGAGCTTCTTTATTCAATGTCTCTTGGCACTGATTAGTTGGTGTCACTGGCGGCATGTATCATCGAATAATTCTCAGTCATCTCTTTGCATGTTCACACTTGGCTTTCCAGCCTTGACAAGAGGCCACGAAAGCACTCGGGTATTAAACACAAGAAGTCAATCGTATTGCTTTCAATATCAAAAGCAATTAAGTTCATGATTTATTCCAGATGCTGATACAGTGGAATTTCGGCATTCTGTACACCCGATCTACCTTTGAAACGTGATTTGTATAAACTTTGCGTCTAAATCAAACGTCAGTGTTTCAGCTTCATCAAATAGTTAATTGCTTCCGACGGGAGGTTTTTCACAGTTAGGTACCGGTAAAAGTGCACTCCCTTAAGTTCTGCAAAAGTTAAAAACCATATTCACAAGTAGTTTTCTTCTCGGACGCTTCGGGTCTCGACCCTTTATCAACGAGAGACTTAATTGATTTTGCAAAACTAAAGAGAGAGCACATTATTACCTGTACATAGATAGCATCGTCAAAAACTTCTCATGCACAAAAAAATTCAGAAAATTGGAATATGTAGGAAAAGAACTCAGTGACATCTGTATAAAACCTCACAGGGTCACAAACGTTATTGCTAATATAAATTCCGATTTGGGAATGAGGTTGACTTGGGAGATTCCTACTCACTGATTTTTTCATTCATCAACTGACCCTGCTGGAACTAATGGTCATGGTGAAAAGAAATCACTTTCTCTCCTGGTTCTGTTGATGGTCACATAAGCTATAAAACTCAACATGATAGGAGTAGGACAATGAAATGGAATCGTCTATTTTTTTCTCTTACTTCGTCACTTAAATGCATGTGGTATTTTTTCGTGCCATGTTCTGCACTGATTAGTATGATTACACAGTATTTCAAGCGATCATATTATGGTATAACGCGTTGCGGAAATTCAAATTCAATAACATCAATCACTCCGTTATTCAGTATTTGCATTAAATGTAAGCGATCTCGTGTACTGAACCTAACACTTAATCCAGTTAAAAGATTGAATTATGGAAATCGATCACAATTTCTGGCTGTCTGTAGCTATAAATAGCGTAAAAGAACTGATTATCTGTTTTTGCGGAATATTTTGTGTTCCATAATAATTTAACTCATGCTGTAGAATTAACTTGAACGTAATTGTCATGCGTCACTTTGTCTGGACTACATTTAGTAATACAGGATGAACTCAAGAGAGTGGGAATATTTGCCTTTGCTCATGCTTCTCATAACAGAATTAAATGTAATAAATATATTGAAGTGTTTGACTCAAGGCTGAATTGACTGAAAAGTCAAATTAATATCAC
This sequence comes from Prostheceraeus crozeri, assembly GCA_907163375.1. NCBI lineage: Eukaryota > Metazoa > Platyhelminthes > Polycladida > Euryleptidae > Prostheceraeus > Prostheceraeus crozeri. Next base: position 108,629 of record CAJQUW010013623.1, on the reverse strand, counting down.
ATGAATAGAGATGCCCCGTACTTTGTTGTCAAACATGAACTCACAAACTGTGATCATTTAAATTATGTTTTGTTAATTTCTGTGTAAAAGACCGGCATGAGGTCTATGACTTCCGTTATAGCAGTATACTAGTTACTATTCCTTATAATTGATTGAATTAAGAATTCAGCTAAAGTTCACCTTTACGAATTCAAAATTTTCAATTTTTTTCTAGGCAATGTAGCACTTATTTAACACAGCTTTAAGCTTGAATTCAAAATGATAGAGATGTAATTTCCTATTATGTGTTGGGCATCAAGTTAATTAGTGACAGTCGCTTTGCATCTTGGTCAGTTATTCTCGATAAAAAGTATAAAATTCTGTATGAGATACTTGAGTGTTCCTTACGCTGAAACGCACGTGTTCCTGCGGTGTTCAGTTGAAAACTTATGATTATGAGCATTCACTTGCTCTTGGTCTGTTTTCATAAAATTTTGCATTGCATTGGTCATCTCTCTAAATTGCGACCTCGCTGAAAGATGTGAGTGCGTTTTTCCATTTTACTATATATTTAACCTTGTTCAAAACATCATGCAGTTATTTTAAAGAAAACTTCGGCACGTGGAATTTTATCGAATTGCAAGCAGTTTCTTTTCTGAAATTCATAGAAAGTTGAGTGTCTCATAATTTTTTCTACTCTATGCAGCATCTAGGTATTGTCAGACAACGCATTTATTTAGTTCCCACCCCTACCGGTTTGTATATTTCACTATTTAAGTTAAGATGACTAAGGAAGTATGAAGTTATTAGCACCATTTAGGTTTATAGCTTTTATCGTTCCTGATTTACCAAGGGATTACGCAAAGAAGGATTGATGTCTTCTAGCAAATATGACCAGTGATGCAACCTCGATTAGATTTTGAGGTCGAATCGAGGTTAGCCCCGCCGCATTAAGTTATGATATTGATTGACCTTGACAGTGGGTATTTTCATAGAAGGAAAACAAAAGTATTTATGTTTATCATGTTGCTAATCACATTGTGTCGACACACTGAAAATCTTAATATGAACTGTGATAGCTTTAAATAGTCATGTCATAATTTTAGGCATGCTATGTCTTATATCGTCTTCCATCACGTTCTATCAAGTGCCAAAAACAACTTTCGATGTGCGATATTTGCAAGAATATGGTTGGATGCTTAAGGTTTGTGCTAAAATATGATCAAAATTTTCTGTTTACCTTACTTAGATGCTTGCCGAATGTTAATGTGTTTAGTTTTGTAGGTAGAGGTATGTGGTTGCATGACTTCATGCCCTGAAGATAAATCATACCAAAAATTGTAAATGTTGAAAATTTTCTGTAACTATCTTACTACTGTTCTCTGGATTTGAGCGACCGATAAAGATAATTTAAAATTATTCCCGCCATCTTCATGACATCTCTCTGAACTGGAGGGCATGTCAAACTGATGAGGAATACTGGAAAACGCGTGCGTACACGCACGCATGCAATTTCATTGACAAGGACATTTGAATACTGTCGTACTGTCTTCATCATAGACCGAATGAGTATTCCATTTATAAAATGGTTGAAGTAAGTTGGTCTCCGTGGCACAGTGGTTAAGTGCTTGGCCTAGCGATCTTTCTGTCCACAGGTCGAGCCCCGATAGTTTCATTGGAAGTCGTCAAGAAGGGCATCCGGACTAAAAGATCACAATGCTCCAGGTTTAAGTCTAACTGTGTCAGAACCGTCCAAGCCCTCAGTAAGGGGCAGTAGTGACGCTTAACCATAGTTTTTCATTTTAATTTTCTTGAAACAAATTAATGAAAATTTAGAAGTGGTTTCCAATAAGGATTTTGAATGATTAATTTATCTTCCTCGATAAGTATATTAAAATGTCACTACTTGGTTCTAATCAAAATATATCGCTATGACCATTTCTTCTAAAACGATTCACGATGAGCGTAGATGATGCTGTCTGCTTGGATAATATATCTGTTATACTTGTACCGAGGTCATGTCGTAACGATCATGTCGAAATTCAGTTCATCAGTCATTGCCGATATTGAAACGGTAGTGACTGATTGTGATTATTTATTAGAATGTCATAACACCGCAATAGGAAAACCAATGCGGCTTATCCGGATTGACTATATCCATTTTTGAAGATCAGAAGGTTTTTAGTAAAAAGAAGATTTAACATTCGTTAATGCTGCGATGGAAAATATTAGCAGATTAACGTTAAAGTCGATCAACGGTTCCAATGCACGTCTGCATCTTCACTCCAATCGTATAATGACTAATCCAAAATAGCTTATATAACGCTGCATCATGTTTTTGATGTTGATAAATTGCGGGATTGCAGCTGTAATTCACACGTTTATAAGAAGAAGTTGTCTGCATTTTACCATTTATTTTACTAAGATATATGTATGCGATCATACGTACATGTCGAGGACAGCGGGGGAGGGTGCGTGCGTAGATGAAGAAGTATAAAGTACCATCCGTTCTCCTGGAAAATACTGTATATTATACATATGTAATATGTATAAGAGGACGCTTAACGAGTGAATGAGTAATATAATAACAATTTTTTTTAAAATAATAATTAATTAATTATTATAAATTAAATTAAATCTAAATATTAAAATATTAATTTAAATATAATTTGAATTTATATTTAAATATTAAATTAAATATTAATTAATTTTAATAACAATAATAATATATTTGCTGAAGATTACAAAGTTATTGCAAGAGAATGATACGGTGAAAATGTCAGCAAATGAAAGGCCTTTAATGGCTAACGAGATGCACAGAAAAATAAGTTTTAACCTTAAATGTGTAAATGACGGAAGAGTTATCAAATGTCTTTATAAGAAGTAAGAAATAGGAAGTAATCGATAAACAGTGTGAATTTGTAGGCTTAAATAATAAAGTTCTGTCAGATCATTGATATCTAATCATAGTCATGTAATTGTCGTTCAAGTATACTTAATTAGCTTAGCAGATACTGTATGTGACACAAGTTAAATCGATGTGGATGTCAGCAGCCTATCTTCTCTATCCTAACACGCCTGACCAGGATTCAAACATCAGCAATCAATCTAAACAAATGCTCTATCCACACGGCCATAAAGGCGGTACCAAAGAAGCGCTGAGTAACGAGGAGTAAGTCCTCAACAATTGATCTCCACTTAAATTGATAACCTGTTTTGACACTGAAATTTCTGAGTGCCATTTAATAGAATATATATATTTCAGTGGCAATAGAAATCAAAGATGTACATGGTGTGAGGTGACAGGTAGAGCGACAAAAATATCAAAAATAGAAGCAAGTGATGTGAACATCTTCATTTGAAAGACAAAGGTCATTCGAGATTATTCGATAAATGTTTTGTTCACGATGGCAACTGCTCGTGGAAAAAAGGAGTTTCGACGTCGGGTAGTGTGAGACGGAGATTGCATAAAGTTACCAGAGGACGTCGACTTTGATGGACACGACTGTTAAGGGGATGCGCTCTGTTACAAGATATGTTTGATAGCAGTTTCACAGAAGCCTTTTGTCGCCTGTTTCGAAGATCCAGGAAACTTTCACATGTGCAAGTATAATCTCCACATATGATGAAATGAGCTCTACGCTGGATCTTCTTCAATACGTTATCATACTTTGAGAGCATGCCGATGAACAAATGTGAGCAATGCTTCATGATAGATGATGTAAGGCCACCTCAATTAACGAAAACTTGCTAAGAAATGGTCTTAAGATTCGCAGAACAAATAGACGACGGATGCACACCTATTCATGAAGTCGAGATGTTCATCGCATTTATATTCGATGAAAAGTTAATAAGATGATAGTTTGATATTGAGTCTGATGGAGGATTTACTGCGGAGCTCTATTTTTTTAGAAATTCAATTTATACTTCACTCTCTGTGGACTTATTTCATAAGTGGTATATATTCAAATCGATAAAAATTTCAACTTAATATTGAAATTGAATTGTTACAGTTAGTCAAAAAACTTGAAATCAATTGATCCACACGACTGTCGAAGTGATTAATCTGCGGTTAAAACAGGAATAACTCCCTTTAGATGCATGCAGACTTAATGAACATAAAAAACTTTGCATCATGTTGAAAATAATTCACTTCCCCTGCATCATCATTTGGATAAAGATGCTGCGTTAACAAGACCATTATAAGGAGGTTCACAGATGTTCCATATCTCGTTACAGCAGAATTTTGAATTTCACTGCTCAGGAGTTCTCTGTAATCCGCCGTAACTGCTCTTAAGAAGTAAATATTCACCCATAATATCCAAAGATTTTGCTCATTTCATTGTTGATAGTCAGCACCAAACAATCAATGGACTTCTTAACGTCTACTAACAATCCTCTTGTAGGACTGCTGCTAGAAATTCAGTCGAGAGGTTTCCATTACTTCGTCGTTAGACCGCCATACTACCTCATAAATATATCTTGCCTTGAGTGTGTAACTGAAAGAGATCTCATTCGAGATAGGCCAATGTATGCTCTTACCCACATGGTGTACTTCTGAAGTTGTCACTCAACATTTACAACATAAAGTACAGTACATATTATTGATAATGATCATGTTAATTCAAGATGCATTGAAAGCTGAATTAACGACGTTATAGTATTTTTCAATGAAAATTGTGGCCTGTTTAATTTATGAAGATAGGATAGCTTTTGGTTTTTCAAAAACATGACAATGTGCAATTCAACTGAAATCCAACATTGCTTTCTTCACACGAAGATGCGCACATTACCCTAAGATGTTATCATTTTTTCTGAATGCAAGTTGAGGACAAAGTAAATAATAAGTGAACTCATGTTATTGTCAGCATATTGATCTCTTCATCGGCTACCCGGTATCACTTTCGACCCAAGTAATCTGGAGGATAATTTGCCGTGACACTTTGATTCACACATACACTCATGTGAATTATAACTGACAATTCTACAAACGATTCTACCTCGTTCACTGTATGCATGAGGTGAGTTTGTGGCTTTCAAGGTACGAGAGATTTATTGATTGAAAATGATGTTCAAGAATGAATAAGGATTGATTGTATTGATCAAAGAAAGAAGCATGAAGATGCTGATGATTTCAAGGGTATGCCGAAGTTTCAAATGAGAGCGTTTTGGACAAGACATTCTGTTTTGTACGCAGTCATTTATTACGGAACTACTTCTACCGAATTAGTATCCAAGCAAGTGGAGTCTAATTTTGCAAATTCAGCAAATCGAATCGGTACTTAACGGTTTTTTACCCTCTCGATTTGTTTGCAGCCATCAAATCTTGACCAATCGTCACGACACTTCAGATGTCAGTAAATGGATGTATTTAATTTTCTATCGACATACAAAATGTCAAGCAAATTGGATAAGCACTTAGGTTTGAGACGCAAGGATGAAGTGTACGCGATTTGTCCTGATCACATATAGACTGAATGAGGTCACTTATACAAGCACTTAAGTCTGAGGCGCAAGTATGAAGTGCACGCGATTTGTCCTGATCACATCTAGCCTGATTGAGATCACTTATATAAGCATTTAAAAGCATTGGGAAGATGGTTACAAATGTAAACTACGCACTTCGCTTCACGCCCTTCACACTATCACCTCTAATTAAAAAAGCAGGAACTGTTCTACGTATATGGATTAAAAGTTCCACCAGCTTGGTGTTTCTAAAATTTACGTGGTTGACCTACGACTGATAATAGCAATATGATAGTAAAGAAAATCTCCATTTCTTCTTTTAAAGTCGATATATCATTTAGCAAAAAAATAGTAATTAGATGATGCTTTGGCGTCCAATAAGTATACTTTAATTAATATAGAAATTGACCTCAAAAGAAAGAGAAGTTTGTTCTTAACTTTGATGTATCTGAAGTTCAGAAGTGATCACATAATTTTGTAAACATGGTAGATGTCCTGCATGCATGAACCAATCTTAAAGCTTTTTATATATCATTTACTTCTATGTTGCAATTGATTTATATTTCGCAAGCAGTTGACTTATATTTTGTTCCACTGCATCCACTTTATAATGTAACGGGTATTTCTGATACAACAAGATTTCTTTCAACTGCAGCATACCATAGAAGAAGAGACATGCGATAATATTGAATGACCAGCACCGCAGTGATATTTAGATACCTGATATTTACTTATTAGCCAGTGCAATCACGATCTACATAATCCACATTATTCGAAACAAGGTTGTACCCGCATTGCCTCTGGATAAGTTATCAATAAATACATCACTTAGCAAGCTAAATCTCCGTCTACATTCAAAGTCGTCAGTCCTTCTCTCAGAGGACAACGTTTACTAACCAAACAAGAATGGATAGTTTTGCGTAGTTTTCCGATAATGTCTGATCGACTTAGGCTTTAGTACACGCATCCTGTAGCGAAGCAAAACACTTCACCACTATGCCACATTATCTGTTAGACATATAAAAGATCTTGTGCACCCAATCATATCATTTCTTTTCTCATTAAAACCCTATTCGTGTACTGACACCGGAATAAGAAAGCTGGTTAAGTCTGGAGGACTTTTCCGATGCTTAGTGGTTCACATCCACACACACACAACGAAGAATTTCCATATGCACAGCGTGCATTTCTATAAAGAGCTATTTATTATGCACGTGGATGATTTTGTTCTAATGTTAATGACGTCAAAATATAAATGTCAGATTGTAAACTGGCATTTCAATATTATAGTAGACAAACTAGTCTAATGAAAAATTTCCTTCTAGTATGGCTATTTCGAGCATCTTGCACAATTAGACATTGTATCTAAACACGAACAAAACTTATTTTAGAAGTTAAACTCACGTATGAAGAACAAATGAAAAAATGCTGGATTCCATGAAGTATTATAAGGCACATTAAAAAAACTGGCAATAACTAATTCAAGTGAAGAAATCGCAATTGTATTTTCCGTGTGTAGTCTTAGGTTTAGCGTATATAGTTCGATTGTTTTCGATGTGGTAGAGTTGTCATTGCAGTTCAATTGTCTGTCTCCATTATCCACTTTCCATCTCCAAATTACCATTATTTATACCATTATCCACTATGTGTACTCTCAGTTCTAGTGCAGCATTAGTTCATTTGTAATCGGGGTAATAGTATCATTGTAGTTCTATGGCTCACCTCCACTTTTCCATTTTTAATCCATTGGTTTCCTGTTGTTTTATATTATCCATTTTTAATTTCCCAAACAGATGGTGACCATTGTACTTTTCTATTTCCACTTCTATTCTTTTAAGAACTGATTAATCCAATGGTTACAACAGCATTGCATTTGTACACTTAGGGATTGGAGAACGGCATCAATCCTCATTAGGACTACTTCAATTAATAATTTAAATTAGCATAATTAGTAAGCATTATATTCTATTATATAAATGACTGCTGGGATGATTTTCATCATCGTGTGAGTATTAAACAACGAAGCGAGAATTTCAAAGAAGACAATTTATCAAGTCTCGTCCATCTTGTAGACTTTAATTATCATCTTTCCAACTTCCATTTGTAGAAAGAAATTCAAAGAATACGAGGGAGAATTTGTTTTCGCTCAATCTTCAGATTGTACAGACAATTCCGGTATCGAAGAGTTTCTCGAAGAGTCCATTAAAGGTAATACTTTCAAAAATTTAATCTCTTCTCTGTTAGGTGGAATTATTTCCATTGGAAGAAATCATACATTGATAAGGTTGGTGAAAAGAACTTCATGGGATGTTTGATAATCTTCGTAAGGAGAGGTCAAAACATTTTTAAAACAGACATCTCCTCAATGTGACCCATTTAGGCATGAAATGTTGGGATATGTTAGTTTATCGCAGAAAATTGAATCAAGTCGTCATTTGGTGAAGAATGTTCTTATCTGATGTACCTGACTCGCAAAGTTTAATATTTGTTTATACGTGAAACTTCTTCATGAATGCATGATAAGTGATAGTTGAAATGGAAAGAAGAAAAGTTCATTATCATCCTGTGGTCCCTATAAGCAACAGTAATTTGATAATTGAAATGGAAAGAAGAAAAGTTCATTATCTTCTTGTGGTCCTGTAAGCATCAGTAATTTGATGCAAACGAAATATGCATTGATGCAACAAGTTGCACTTTGCATTTATTTTGCAATTGTGGAACTGCTTTGTAGCATAATTTTACGGATATGTGACTTACCATTTCCGTTATTGTTAACATAATCGTTACATTACTGCAATCAATTTTATTTCATTTTTTAAACCTTAAATCATTATATTTCGTTTATCATAAAGAGAATTGTGGCATTCATTTTCACACTACCCTTGACTACGTCCACAAGATTCATCTCAGAAACTGATTTTCTGCGGGCCATTGTTCTAATGAGCAATTCAAATTATACTTATACTTATGCGTTTAACGTCCCTTTTCTCCGACTTCGTAAGGTTGGACGATTCTTCCCAATGCTGTGGATCGCAGAGCGCCAGCGTTGACTATCGTTGGCGTCATCCGTTTTGAGACCATTCTGCTTGAGATCAGCGGCAACAGAGTCACTCCATGTCTTCCGAGGTCGACCTTTTCTTCTTCTTCCCTCTACTTTCCATGTCACAACTTGGCGGACGTAGTCTTCGGGCCCTTTTCGCATCACGTGGCCAAACCATCTGAGTCGGTTTCGTACGATAACATCGGATATTGCTTCGATGTTAAGCATATGCCTCAACTCGTCACTTCGCTGTCTGTCACTTAGCTTCGTGCCACACATCCACCTTACCATGCGCATTTCCACCCTCTCCAGACGTTGTTGACTGTCTACTTTCAGAGCCCATGTTTCGCTTCCGTATACCATGCCCTTCCGGACACAGGCATCATATACTCTTCCTTTCATGTGGAGGGACGGAGCACGTGAGGTGAGGAACGGCATCAACGCCTTGAAGATTGCCCATCCGCATCGAATTCTTCTATTGACAGCAGCATCTACTCTACCACCTGCCTCTAGTTCGTCGCCAAGATAGGAGAAGTGTGAAACTATCTCAAGCTCGTCACCGTCGACCAACATGTTGGCAGGCTGAGGTCGTTCTATCACTTGGCCTTTGCATCGCTTACACTTAAACGTGGAACTCATGTGCTGTAGTCGTAGGCTGCCGCTGATGCCACTACATTTACGGTGGACCCAGAGAGCACATTGAATGCATCTTATTGAATTTTGGCCAACTCCTTGCTTACATATCGCACACGAGAACTTTCCTGATGGCTATGCCTCACTACCACCCACTGACGAAATGAGCACTTTTTATTTGGACGCATTAACTTTCAGTCCTTTCTCTGCGAGTCCGTGTTTCCATTCTGAAATCTTTTGCTGCAGTCTTTCTTCACTCTCTGCCACAATGGCGATGTCGTCAGCATATAGCACATCCCAAGGCAATGCAGCACTTGTGTCTTTTGAGATGGCGTCCATCACCAGCACGAACAACAACGGACTGAGAACGGAGCCTTGATGCAGACCAACATTGACAGAAAAGTTATCAGTCAAACCTGCATCCGTTCTCACAACTGTCCTCGCACCCGCGTACAGCATCATTACCGCTGACACAATCCATTCGTCGACACCTGCTCTTCGAAGGGCCCATTGAACCACGCTACGAGGTACACGATCAAATGCCTTCTCTGGATCTATGAATCCATAGAAGAGGTCTTTGTCGTAGGCAAGGAATCTTTCTTGCAGCTGTCTTAAGATGAATATTGCATCAATCGTGCTTCTGCCAGGCATGAAACCAAAATGCAGGTTGCTCAAATCGACACGATCTCTGATTCTCTTCTCAAGCACTCTTTCATGAATCTTCATTGCATGTTCTAACAGTTTGATCGCCCTGTAAGAACCGCATTTGAGGGGATCACCTTTGCCCTTAAAAATGGGAACCAGGGAGCTCAACGTCCAGTCGCTAGGGATGGCATTCTCCTCCAGAATTAAATTTCCTAGGTTGGTCAACCAAGAAATACCACCACTTCCCAGCAGCGAGGATCATCTCGGAGACAATGCCTGATGGGCCTGGAGCTGTATCCCGCTTACTTTCTTTCAGCGCATCTTCATATTCTTGCTCTGTTAAGCGACACGTGGGACCTACAACCGGTTCACTGGGAATTGCTTCAACCCAGTCGTTCTCTTCATTGAGTAGTGACTCCATGTAGGTCGCAATATGTTCTTTCCGTAGACAATGCTGTCGTTGTCATCTCTTACACACATTGGGGTGGTAACGTCGCTACAGTTCTTGGCCATTTTCTTAGCTATCTTGAAAATACCTTTGATTGTGTGAAGCCCGGCACATTTCGTCAGCTAACTCATTTATTTTTAATTTCTTGAGCTTCCCAAACTGCCTTCCGAGCATTCCTTTTTGCCTCTTGATACTGGCCTCTGTCATCAGCTGAGCCTGACGTCTTCCACTTCGAGAACAGAGTTCTTTTTAAAGAAACAGCTTCTTCAACGTCTTCATTCCACCACCAAGTTTCACGATGTGATGGACGGCCCTTAGTCCAGCCACACACTTCCTCAGTTGCATCCAGCAATATGGTCTTCATGGTTAACCACACACTATCGGGGTCATGTGACGCTTCGAGTAAAGCTTCACTTTTCGCTAGAACTATTTCTTCAAATTTCTTCTTATTTGCCGCAAGCTGCATTTTCCGCACTCTAAGACGAGGTGTGTACTTTTTTCTTCCGATCTTCTCAGGCTTTCGAATGACGCAATTTGCGCAGACTAGTTTGTGTTGAGCTACACATTCTTCTCCGGCTATCACTTTAACATCGCGAACATAGCGTCTGTCTGATTGCCTTACGAGTGTGTAGTCGATCTGTGTTTTGTGCTCACCAGACTGAAATGTCACCAGGTGACGAGTTGGCTTGCGGAAGACGGTATTGCACACAGCCATGGCCATTGCATCTGCGAATTCAAGAATGAATTCTCCTTCTTGATTGCGGGTTCCGTAGCCCATGACGCCATGCACCTCGTCGTATCCATCTGCAGCGCTACCAACATGTCCATTTAGGTCACCACATACTACCATCATTTCCGCAGAGGGGATAGAGGATACGATCTCGTGCATATCACCCCAGACCGCCAACTTTTCTTCGATCGGTCTACCAACCTGTGGGGCATACGCCGAGACAATGTTCAAAATCCTATTGCCCACATTGACTTTCATCTGAAGAACTCTGTCACTAAGGCGAATGATGTTCACGAGCTGATTTACCAGGGGTTCACTCACAAGCACTCCAACACCACCTGTACCATCCGAACGTCCATGCCAAAAGAACTTATACCTGAAACCGTTCATCCCCATCCATCGTGCACTGCTTCCTCTCCATCGCGACTCCTGAACACAACATACATCTATCTTTCTTCTGTTCATTACATCCACAACTTCACCAGATCTTCCACTCATGCTGCCAACATTCCAGGTCGCTATCCGTATTTCTCGTTCATTATTTAAAACCGTCTGACCTCCCCGCTCCACTTCAAACCGATGGTTATCATTACGGATAACGATTCTGGTCGTCTTTCTCACCATTCTACTTTTCGTCGGCTGGTGAGACCGCCCACGGGAAACACTAGGCTGTTCCTGCCTTTCATAGGTACGATCCATAACATTGAGACAAAGGAGCAAAAATTTTACGCCGGATACCCTTCTTGACGCAACCAAGTGGACCTCTACTCAGAAATCTCATCCGCCCGAAACCGTTGGACTCTGAGGTTGCGGTTCGTCCGACACAAATATGCCGTTGACCGACTTGATGGCTAGGAGAGTTATATTTGACTGGCGCCCTCCACTCACCAGCGAGCCGCAGTTGTTAGCGTTACCCGGGGGGACCACGAGGAGGTAACTGTCGACTTCTGACCCGAGCACTAGTGACCTTTTAAAGTGAGAAACAGGTAGCCAACCCGAGACTCAGCCACGCTCAACCAAGGCCTTCCAACCTGGCTAATGGATAGAACCATCTGCCAGCCCCCAAATTGCACGAACCAAAATATTTCATGTTAATAAAATCGTATTGATTCGATTAATTTTTCTTAAGTGTCAACTCTACTTATTCGGAAATTCATTCATTACGCTCCTTGTAGTTAGTGATGGCTGCTGTAGTTGTTATTGAAACTTTAGCGTTACTACTGTGCCATGCTGGGGCCTGGAGTCTGACACTGTCAGACTTATCTAGAGTGTCGTGGTACTTATAGTCCGACTGCCCTTTCTACCGACGTCTAATGACACTTTCGGAGTTCGACCTTTGTACCAAAAGATCACTAGTTCAAAGACTCAGCCACAATGCCACGGAGACTGCATTTGTTGGAGGTCGGACAGAGATCACACGACCCCGAAAAAATGACAATTGCCAGCTAGGAATTGAACCCAGTCATCGAAATACTTACGCGACATGACTGTCACTAACGCTAGCGAAGCACTAGGTTCATGATTTTGCCAGTTCGCAATATTTTCCGAGCTTGCCTGGAATGTGGAATGTCTCCTAGGGATATACTACAAATACCTTTTTCAGTGATCGCATCGTCATTTTTAAAGACTTCACCGTCAGACAAAATCTTTCATATTCACACTCCATATTCTAATAACTCATGCTGAATTATCTATTGCTATTACGGCGCAGGTAGATCAAACTTAATCGCATAGCGGAAGAGCTAAAATAATGAGTGCATATGAATAGTGCCATGCAATAATGAATTTACAAATATGATTTAAAGTTTATGAATTCCATCTGTAGCCTTATGTAGAGGATAATTTAGATTGGGTATAACTGCCTTCGCTGGCAATGACAATCCAGTTATTTCTTTTTAACTGCACTGAAGAATCGAGAGTCATTTACTCATCATCAAACTATAGGCATAGTGTCATTAGGCTGAACTGGGTAGGTATGAACTTAGGCATAATGAATTATGAACTATTTTTTGTGGCGTCATGCTCCAAGATGCAGGAGCTCGCTTGTGATTTGTGCATGTATTCGTTTCAATAACTCACATCGACGTTGGTTCAGATATATACTTCCATTTCTCGTCTTACTCGACTCATCTTTCGCTTAAATGTATATGTAGGTATATCTTTCTCGCTGCTTTGTCTGTTCATACTGTTATCTCTGTGAATTTTGTGAATTTTCATTTGAAGAAGCTTTTCCGCCTTTTTTTGTCATGATTGGTTGGGAACATGAACTGAAGACAAGTGTGTTCAGAAGGAATCAGTCGCAAGATTCAGACGCAATAAATCTATCGATGTAAATGTAAACCAAATGGTCACGCAAATGCTTCAACTCTGTCAAACTTTGTTCATCTACGATGGAATGAAAACTATCGCAGAAAATTGCGTTCAAACGCAGATATTCAAGTGATGCTTGCGCTTGCAATGCAAAATTGAACAGTCTTCATCAGCTGAGCATTTATTTAATCGAGAATTGATTCTTTGAATGTAAACCGAATATCTCGCTGTACAGAATGTGGAGCACTTGTACACTATAGACATCAGTATGCACGCTTTCGACGTTCAACGACGTGACTCCTGCAGTAGGAAATGAATGATTGCAATCCTATCGTGACTAACAATTTTAGAGATTACTTCAAGTTTTCAAGTCGATTTATCAAACCACTTATTAGAATAAGTTGTATAATGCGCTATAAGCTGCGCTACAATCTTTGATGTAAAGATAAAGTAGTTGAGACACGGCTGCTAAAGTAACTTTGGGAAACGCCCTTTTGTTGCTAGGAATGATACTCTACGTCTCATCCTTTCTCAGCTATTTGATGAACATTAACATTATATGTTCATTTTTGTTCGAATGACGTTTTTTGCAGTAATTTGGGATGAAGGCTTAGAAGATCAGCAGAAAGTTAGCTTAACCAAGAGGAGTTATTCAAGATTCAGTGCATCCTAGATTAGTTTCCTATGAATGTACCGATCCTGATGGAATTGGATTTTTGGATGATTATCCCTTAACATTGCAGCCATTCTTGTATGGTTTTCGAAGTAGTTGATAGTGACACGGATGGATTAGCCACTACTACCATTTTCTCTCTTGGCTTCTTAGTGTCGGTATTTTACCAATGACAGTAAAGAATTCGTGTTACTGAAAATATTAATCGAATTTTGTACATTAATGTATCAATTTTCGGCAATTTTTGAAGAATTCAGCCAATGCTTAAAATTTACACGCACAATGTAGGTACGCTGTATCAAGGTCAACAAATGTAGGACTGTTGCAGTCATAGAATCGCGATTCGCGAGATACTAAAGATGCTTTGTATATTACTCTTCTTATTTCTTTCTATTGTCGATTGCATGATTCCTCTAAAGCGCATATTAGAATCGAAAGTGTACTCATATTTTTGGAGAAGGATGGGACTTTCCCTGCCTGGTAGAGACTGAAGAAAAGCCGTGTGAAGCACCCATCAAGACGATGGGAGGAGCCGAGTCGCATGCATCTAACTGAAAGCGACATTTGATAAACTTTCATCGAAAATGATTGATAATTGATACAGCAATGATTGTTCAGGTAAGCCGATAATTATCTATGATGTAGGTTACCATTTATTTTTTCATAAAAACTAGGCTTTATTTACTTGCCACCCGGAGTCGGAGTCCTATCAAAATGATAGGATTCCGCATCCCTGCTTTAAATGATATGAAACATGTCCTTTAAGGTTTAGACAGCGGTGTTACCCATCCTATTTATGGTGTAACCTTTAGACAGTCGGAAAGATATATTCTTTGTTAACGGAAAAAAATAATAGTAAGTCATCTGTTATATATTCAATAATAAACTACAAGCATTCGAGCTGGAGCAATTCGAGACTGAGCGAAGAAAGTCCCGAAGATGTCCTACAGATGTATGCTTTAAGGACGAAACCAGTCACAATCTATTAGTTCTTGCGCTTCTCCAAAGTCTTCATGACAGTCTTCATCATCTTCATCCGAGTCGCTCGTGATGTCGGAGATTTTTGTGCGATTGCGGACACGTCTGCGCTCCTTGGCCTCCTTCCAATCCTTGGCAATGACCAATGACTCCTCAGTGGAAAGGGTATCCGGTCCGTTGATGGAGATATTCACTGAAGCATGTACAGTATCGTTTGACCGACGGTTGCGTGAAGGGGTTTTAATGCGCTTTAGAGTAGGAAACCCACGCTCTGGCCAGGCTGTTGAGAGTGGAATCGTGAGAGCTTTCTTGGTGAATGTGGCGATGTTCGGGAAGGACGAGTATGATGGACTTCGTATGATACGTTCGCAAACGTCAGCTGCCGAGCGACAATCGCTGAACTCTGTGATGAACTCTGACTGAAGATAATAACAGGAATCAATTCGTTATCGGTTCATTGTGAGAAGATTTACACCGCCCTGATACCGTGAGTATTTTTAGTTGAACTTAGTTCAGTCTGTAGTTGTGTGTCAGTCAGTGCTTTAAGCAAGTTCAATAAGCTTACGATTCGTGTGTGGAATGCCTTAAAAAACACTGCTAGAATATAATTTCTTACCAAAGCATTGAAACTATTTTGCAAACATTCCCACTGAGTTGTACTTTTTTTATTCCACTTACAAAAGTAATATGTTTTTAGTTGACACATCATGAATTCTTGGTGTAAATCCTTCAATCCGCGGTGTAATTTTTACACCAAGAATGGCCATAAAAAACCCTGGTCTATCCCAATGGTAGATATGCTTATTTAAGCTAGTCTCAGAATGAAACCACATTGCTTTTGTCATGTTAAAAGTTGATGGAAGCTGCCTGATAATTCTATCGCTATTAAAATCGGAAGTTATCATTCTACAGTTATTCCAGTGATAAGCTTTTCTCAAATTTGACTAGTTTTGTAAATTGTGGGACAACGCCGCACTGATATGCTTTCAATGAGGCACAAAGGATGATCAAACTTCATGCAAATGATTTGTGAACATTTTTGAAGGAGAAGGCTCTTGTAGTCATCCCTTCTGACAAAACTAATCGCCTGGTTATCTCCGACGAGCAGTCCATGGTAAATCGCATAGAAGATATACTAAGTGATGATATAACATATAGAAAACAAACTTGTAAAATCTCGTAACAACGGCATAGAAAATCAAGCTAATAAAATGATTAGAACCTACTGTAAAAATAACGATCGCTTAGATATAGGAAAATTAATATCAACTGGAGCGAAGCTGGCGAAGTTCCAGGTTCGAGTGAAGGATCACAAGGATAAGGACGAGTCCGGTTACCCTTTAAGACCGATAGCCGCGGTGTCAAATACTCCTACTGAAAGAGTGGATTGGTTAGTAGGACATTTAACAAATAAGTTAGTAAAGTTCGTGCCGTCACATTTACCTAACACAAGCGCTTTGATAGAAAATTTATCAGCGATTAAGAACTTAACAACAAATACTGTAATGTTCATCTCATTGGATGTGAAAAATTTATATACTTCTATACCTCTTTTAGAAGGAATAGAGATAGTTTCTAATTTCGCAAAAGAAAACTGGCATTTAATTGACAACTACAACCTAGACATTAATTGCATAGAACAATTCCTCAAGTTGGTAGCTTTTAATTACGAGATTGAATTTAACAATATTGTATATCTTCAAAAGAAAGGTTGTCTATGGGTTCGCACTTTGGGCCACCATTTGCGATTATTTTTATGAAATGCATAGAAGAATTGGCTTTGAAAAAACTAGAGACTAATGACATAAAACCCAAATTATACCGTAGATATATTGATGACATAATTCTTGGCCCGTTTGCCAATGAACCGTCTTTGTTCAATAACATATTAGAAATTTTTAATTCTATTCACCCAGACATAAAATTTACCATAGAAGCACCAGAAAATGGCGTCTTAAATTTTCTGGATTTATCTATATCAATAGAAAGGGAAGTTTACTTCCAGCCTTACAATAAAGAAAATCATTCTGGGATATGTCTCGATAAATTTAGCATGTTCCAGATTTCGTTAAGCAAAACTTCATTAAAAACACGATGAATAACATAGGTGTCCGTTGCTCTGATAGCGCTGATGTTGGACGTCATGTAAACGACTTTAAGAAAAAAACTAAGAAAAAATAATTATCATTGGAGGGATGTTCAAGAAAAACGCCCTAAGCAACATAGCAGGGACGAAAATAATACAAATAGCATCCTACAACTGGATTTTATAAATGACGCTGCACACAGAAAACTAAATAAGTTAGTGAAAAAATATGACGTGCCCTTTAGAATAGTTCAAAAACCTGGAAAACAAATACGAAGCACTTTCAATAAGTTCAATGCTCTAAATTCTTCTACTAATTGTAGCTGTAAAATCTGCGAATCTTTAAATAATGATCATGCTTGTGAGAAACGGTACCTATGTTGTTTATAAATTCACGTGTTCTTTGTGTTGTGACTTCCACATACGTTCTACGAACCGTGTTTTTAGATATCGTTTCCAAGAACATTGTCGTAGCATTGACAATAGAGATAGTAAAAGTGCTCTATCGGTTCATATGTCTTCGGTACACTTTGACCACACCAATACTTCTTCCATAGATGCCTTCACTTTGTCATTCATAGATATTCAGAATAATCCAATAAAAACTCGGTTAACTGAGAGTGAATTGATACGCAAATTGAAGCCTAAAATCAATCGGAAAGATGAACTAATGTGAGTGATCATGTCTTCGTATTTAAATGTAATGCATGATCCATTGCAAGTTTTTAAGTGTTGGGTCTTGAGAAAGGCACTGAGTGCAGAAATCGGTCGACCCGTCTCATCTGTATTTTAAATCAATAAATATAACTTCGGCTTAAAAAGAAAGGGAGCGCAGTTTTAATTTTGTGAAACAAAACTTGAAAAGCGTACAGATAATTTTGAAGATTCCATTTGGATTTCATGCAACATTCCGATCAGCGATTGCCATTATACTGTAATTTCTTGCATCAACGTCTTGACACATAATTTTCATCTGGTTTGTTAATAGAACATTCTTTGGTCACGTCTGCATATGCCTATTTTCAAACTGTGTCGCAGTGGTGCAGTACACATAATTGGTGACATGAAGTCACATGAGTTTAATGCAATTGATAATTCTATCTAACCTGATTACTTTTCTACCGCATAATTTTCAGTGTTTCTGTGATAGGCCTACTTTCCAGTTATGAGTTATGTATCTCTTTACTGTACTTAGTTGTAATTCTCTTAGCATCCCCACTTCAACTTTCTTCTTCCTCTGTGATCCTCTGTGATACCTTCGGTGTATTGGCTAATTCTCCTCCGTCAAGTTTTGATTAAATAGCCTGACTTTTCATCATGTCCAATCCCCCATAGAAATTTCAAACCCATCAGTTGATGAAACTACATTTTTAATGTTTTATGGATGCCACGTGCGGGTTTATTTTTAGTGACACTTTAAAGGACAGCCACCGGTAATCCCGTCCCTTCAGTTTGATTGTTAAGGATGGTTTTCTATGGCTCGTAGGTCGCTTCACCGTCTGCGTTGCCGCGTGAAATTTGACGTCACATTATATTTCCTTTTTCTTGCGACAAGAACGCTCGACGTTTATGGCGCTGCAATGTTTGAAGTCGCAATAGGCACTGCATGACATGCGACACCGTAAATGCGGTAATGCGTACGGTAAACCAGCATACATTGATTGGAAACCGTCTTCCGAGTTGAAGCTCAGCTGCGTGAAACATTAACCAATCAGAGCGCGATATAGCGGGAGGCGGTGCTACGACGTACGACGCGCGACACATTGGAAACCAGCCTAAACCAGCCAGAGGTCGAAAGCTTTTGGCCTGAGATGCATAGGGCAACATGTATCAGATTGTCAATAGATTAATTTGCTTGCTGCCACTACGTGGATTTTTGGATTTTGCGATATTTTGCACTGGGTACAGATTATCGTTAACCATGGATTTTTCGAAAAACAGATGTTGCCCCGTAGAAAGGTTGCAGAGCAACCGGTCGGAAAAATCTCATTGGAAAAAAAGTAGAAGTACGAGTATAAGGAACTCCTCTGTTTCTAATGAACTTCGTTACATACGCACATATTCCTACTCCTCGTTTATTTTCTCATCCCCACGTTTGAGAGTTGTACCAAATAATTGCTAGATAAATTTTGAGTTGCTTCTATGACTTTAAACAAATTTGACTTAACTTCATTTGATAAATGGAACATTAGAGGTAAAGTCTAGCCTATAGCAAAAAGCACTTAGTAAAAAATGTATTAGTGGGAAGGTCTTCCCGCATAGATCACGTCAAGTTAGGCTCTCAAGTAACCCTCAGGATAGTTGAAATGTTTGACAACATACGACCATTTGATATCTGTCTGTGGGAACGCACCACTTAGCTTAGCCTCTTAAAGGCAAACCATAGGTTCTATCAAATACATTATTATTAGAGTTCTGTCTACTGGGCGTCCGCGACCTGGCATTCGATGCAATAAATCTGGAATAACCTGGAATTTTTCTCCTCGAAAATCCGCGGACACCCTGTTCTCAGGATGTAGTATTCGTTATGGGAATTTCCCAGCTTCAGTTGGTTATGTGTATACCACATTTGGATCTGCTATATTTTTAAAATCGTCAAGATTATGTCCTGAACTGTCTGTCTTAATGTTGACACAAAAATTTCGAAAATTCATTTATTTGTGCTTTATTTATAGGATTTCTTCACGACCTCTCATCATAAGAACAGCGGATGTAGTGCTTACATGACTGGTGAGGCGATGACCATGGATTAGACTCGCAGATGTGAATAGTTTGAAGTGAAAGTAGAAGCGACACCATAAGATGAAAATAATGTTACAATGAAACAATGTCCAATAATTAGAGAAGAGTAATAAAAATTCCTTCCATACATCGAGACTGAGAGAAGTGAGTCTTATCTTTATGTTCTCATGAAAGTCTGATTCTTTCACGCTTGTGCATTGAAGTTTTAATAGAGTCTCTTCTGAAAGTCTACACATGCGATCGCATGGTTTGCTCGATGCGAATTAGATGTAAGTTCACACCAAAAGTCGATCATAAATAAGGAAAGTGATCGACACATGGTCTACCTGAATTTGCAGTCCCCCGAATCAACACATCTAATTTAGGGTACTAAAAAGCATTTCGTGTTTTAAAACCATGTTTCATGGTTTGTAATTTTATGCTTTTTTTAGGAATTTCTAAAAAATGACATTCAATCGAATTTGTACATGTGCAAGCTAATAAAATATATATTAATGGTTTCACAGATGTCTTTTTGGTGTTTAGATTGATTTGATAATCGCCAATTGAATATTTATGCAATCATACAATAATTCATCGCGCCATTAAAAGTGCCTTATATAGACATCACCGTAGGTGTGATTACTGCGTGTTGATAAGGTTTCTAATGATCAATGGAGCATAAATATTGTCAAAGGGACAATAATAATAATAATCTTAGAGCAATGTCCTATTAAAAACTCCATGGTATACTAGGATTTTAAACATTGTAGTTTGCAAATTGTTTTCGAAGATGGCTTTAATACTACGGTTTTGAAAATGAAATGCATACTCAGTTATAAATATGTTTGTAAAATTTTGTTTCGAATGTTTCTAAACTGTGCTCAAGACTTTCCAACACGTTTTTTATAACCGTATATTTAAGAATGTTCTTCAACAGTGTTTCAAAACATACTTTTAAATAGACGATGCTTGTAAGTTATAATCGAGATTCCAGCAATTGGTAAGTATGATTGTGTGGTTGATAGGCATGTTGATAAGCGTTGGAATCGATATGAAAAATTCCATGCCGGAACGTGCCGGTGCTGGTCGGGTTGACTGACCGGCACCGGCCCGGTAGCGGTGATAACGGTCAAAAAATATGTAGGCCTACTTTGCCATGCTTTGACGACCCTATATCCATATTGATTGAAACTTCATCACTTGCGTAAGTCTTGGCATCGGTATCCAGACGTAAAAAGAATTTTAAGCAATGGAATTTCTGAATTTGATTTTTGTTGCCATCGGTCGGGATTCACTCATTTAAAATTGTAATTAAAAACAATTTTCTACGACATTGTAGTTTTATATTCCCAATATTTCGGGTTAGCCTTTATCAAGGTATACAGAGAACGGAAATTGTATGCAATGAATGTCGGTTGGAAAATTTAAACTAACTATGGAATACAACCTAGAACTTAGTAGAGCATGGACATTGAAACATGCTAACAGAGAATTTTAACAAAAATATCATGGATTACTTAAGATATCGAAAGGATGAAAATTAATCTATAAAAAAAGGAAAACTAGAAGTAATACAGAATTAATGAGATTAACTAGTACTTCGATAGGCCTCTGAAACCGCGACGACCAACCTCAGCCGGAAACACATCAACTCTCTATCTTCGATTTTCACACTCGCTCTTCAATTCTCCATATCGGAGGTACTTCCTCTCCTGTGCTTCCTGCATGCGCGTTTCCCTCCGGACCGTTAACTTTAACTACTGCAAGCGAGCATCTGTGTTGACCATTGTCAGGTCGTGCCTCAAGCTAGTAGTCACCACATCCGATGGCATCGTAGTAGTTTTTCCCTCGTCTCACGTATTTTGAATCCGACAACATCATTCTTTCCTCGTAGGACCTTAATTATGCTTTTGCCCTTGCCCACACTAAGGCACGAAGTCATACTGACAAGCTAGTGATATGACAACTTTCCACTGGCATCTCTCGCAAAGTAAGAGTCTCAAATAGGCCAATGCCAAACATGTGGTTATCACTCACAATTTTATGGATATAATTCAGTAGCTGAATAAGGGTGATGCGACGGCGTTCTCTTGAGTTCTTTCAATAGTTTTGAATATCAAATGCGTCTGCAGATTATGCAAATCATAACTGTCGGTGACAGTTCCGTCAAAATAAGGAACCACTCAATCATTCATGTTTCAATTTGCTTGACTTAACTCCTACCTTTTCAGGAAAAATCTATAATAGTAACGAATGCAAATAATCGAGAACTACCTGACTTAAGTAGCTCACATCAAGAAAAGTAAAACAATATCACTGTTAGTTACATAGATCTATGTAACTAGCAGTATATCGATGTACCGACCGCTACAATTGCAGAGAATTTAGACGTACCCTACGTGCTCTTTAGAAACTGTTGGGTTTTGGTTGTTCTATTTGTAAAGAACTAGGTTGAGCGCAGTGATTATTTTGGTACGAAATTTTTACGTGGATATGTTTAGCTTTCATAAAACGTTCGCATGTCTTATCATCTACGCTCAGGATTTTGTGATGTGATACAGAATAAACAGAATAATTAGATATTCAGTAGCTTCCGCAATTGAAAAACATGAACAGATCTTAATAGCCACAATTTCCTATTTTTTGATGAACTGGCAGTTATTCAAGTCTGTTCTCATTTTTAAACGAGGATGCTGCCCAATATTTCATTTTCCCGCTTAATTCGTATTATCAAACAGCATTATGATTGTTACTATCGCCCTAACTTAAACGAACTGTCAGTAGTACGTTGGAAATATTAGCTAGTGAATGCCCGGAGATGTTATCTTAATTTGCTAATTGCGTGAAAAAATTGGAGATTAATAGCTAATTGAGAGTTGATTTAGTACTTAAGCTTATTCATAGTGCGGCTATTAGATATATAGCACACTATTATGATAAATTTTGAGGAAAGCAAAACGATATCAGACGCTTCGCAAAGACTTACACAAAGACGCACAATTCACCCCTGATAACAATAATTGGACGAGGCCTAAGTCATGAGTAGCTACGATTCATTTTTGTGATAGTATCATTGACGGACGCACTTAAGAACAAGTATGTATTTGTGTTGTAGGTATGCACTGTGTACTAGACTCATCAGGCCCATCAGACTCGAAAAACAGAAAAAAAAACTATCTCTCCCTGTTTTATGACGACTCTATTCGTTAAAAAAGCGTTGCCGACGTGTTTCGTCTCTCAGGACAGTTTCAAGAGCGAATGGCACAGGTCAGGTACTACGTTTAAATATGATTAGATCGAGAGGGCATCTCCTCATATCTGTTCATGACACCTATTCATGAGGTCTGACATGTTCTTGGTGATACACCATGGTTCAGCCATTCTAGCAGATATCGCTGATTTTTGTTTAGACAGGATTTTGCAACTAAAGTCGTTAATTTTCATCACTTTATCGGCATGTTGTTGTAAGTTGTATTTACTAGCTAGCTTACTTAGGGTCTGTTCCTCTATCGAGCTCATAAATATAGCAGCAAATTACATATCAGAAAAGCGTTACATTTCAAACTTAAATTCATGACATGAAAAGTAAGAAGATTCTTACATGATTCTTAGATGATCAGCCAGCGCGCGTCCTGACCCAATTCTATTTTCGTTGAGATGTAGAAAGTTATATTTTGAACCCGACTTGTCACTCCATGATGTGCTAAGAAGACTTAGCTTATTTTATATTCCGACTTTCATGTTTACTTAGCTGCTAATCAGTTACCGCTAATATTAGCATAAAATATGAAGTAACATTAACGGGAAAATGCAAAAATATCCGCAAGAATTTCCTCTAAGTGCCGATTGTTTTTATCATATTTTTCTATTTTCGGTCCAAGTGGTTCGAATAATCATGCACATTTTTACAAGTTTAAATTGATTCCATTTAATTTTTATTGACAAACTCTCACGAATCAGCTCGAAAATTACAGAAATCCGATATCATAACACTGGTTGGAATATTTCTTTGTCTTACCGGCAGGAAAGCATCATAGAATGGCCAAATGTTTTAGACGAAGTTTTTGCATTAACTTCGTCAAAACTGAAATAATTCAAAATAGTCAACCTGAGATTGGATAGGATTTTTCATTTAGTTTCTCATGAGCGAAATGATGTTTAGGTCACTTATTCATGTTTCAGGAAGTACCGAGAGCAATCTATGATAATGGCACAATCGGGTATGATTATATGAATATTATCAACCGGTGTTTTATCGACCACTCATTTGTGTTTCTCCCTATTCATACCTAGATTTATATCTTCAGATGTCATTTTCAAACATTTCGAAATCCATTTGACATAATAACTGAAAAGAACGTGAAAGTAGACGTTGAAGATTAGTTCTTTACATTTCGCGTTCATGATTTATTCACGGATCATTTGAATATCTCTTTCCTCTTCGTGTCCTCTGTCTGCAACACTTACTGTCATGTGCAGTACTGTGATTGACAAAAGATGATTAAGTGCGCACAATTTAAGTTAAAAATAGTTATGATGGTATTGTTGTTTGGTTATGATATTAGAAAGCGCTACGTGCGGGTACTTTTTATGGAGTGCGCTAGTTTTGAATTATTGCGTACATGAAATTTCGTGAAATCGATGAACATAAACAAATGCAGTGCAAAGTAGTCCACCAGAAAATAGCCTACAAGTGCGGTATCCAATTTTGAGTCAAAGGTATTTTATTTATTCATATTTATAAATGAAAGGAAGTCACTCATCTCCACGAATTACCTGGGCCAAGCATTTTCTCAAATTATTTTACTTGGTTTTGAAAAGATTTCCTTACGACATTGCTACAAAAGAATTTGATGCAAATTGTAAATCGACATTGCTTATTACGCTGCGTAGGCATAGGCACTATTCACTAGACAAATTTACTATTGAACTTTTGGATCTTGTCTGTTACTCTTAGATCGAAACTCAGACAGAGTACTTTCTCGTAGCACTTAAAATAGATTTGAAGGATGTTGTAATATCAATATTATTATGGATGACCATGAGAGAAACTGTTGAGAGCAGGATTAGATTAGTCAACTAGGATATTAAACCTATAAGAGCAGTACTTGCTGTGAATTTGATAGACCACATTTTGTCGAGCAAAATAGACATGTGTTAAAGAGTTGTCTTTGCTTTCTATATCCTAATGGCACTTAAGTAATTTATCGCCTACGTTTCTCGTTATGCTCCATTGACTTGTCTGTTGGATATTTCATAGAAACTAAGAAGGCAGGCGTACTTGCATGGTGACATTTTGGCGATTGATAAAAACTGGTGTGTTTTCCGTGTTATTCGTCGACAAATGATTTCTATAATGAATTTATGGTCTAAGGATAGAGATATGATAGCGAAAGCAGGTAAACACCAACCGCAGAATTTGGTCAAATTGAATTAAAGATAGGCAATTATGAACATGATTGGGTCTGTTCTGCGTATGGTCTGCTGTATTCTTTTGAACGCAATGTTATTCACAGAAGTTTCAG
This sequence comes from Prostheceraeus crozeri, assembly GCA_907163375.1. Classification (NCBI taxonomy): domain Eukaryota; kingdom Metazoa; phylum Platyhelminthes; order Polycladida; family Euryleptidae; genus Prostheceraeus; species Prostheceraeus crozeri. Next base: position 83,392 of record CAJQUW010013623.1, on the reverse strand, counting down.
AGCAGCAGATGATCTTAGAAAAGATCACTGTCTCTAACAGACAATAGAATGAATGCCTTAACATCTGAGTGATCGCGATCTTAAAATCGGGAATGCATACACCCTGTCTGAAACTTTGAAAAATTGGGAAATAGATGGCATGATCGTCTTCCGCTGTAGCGCGCACATTTGCCGTGCAGTCCGTCAGCCTGCTCAGTCATTCCAGATGTCATAAACTGTGGTCCATTCTGAGCCATTTTGACGAGTCCTTGTAGGACGACACGCAGCGTCCACGGCTGTTTAACCTTCAGAGACCTGAGGGGGGTCCAGTGGACCCCGGAGCCATATTTTTCTATTTCACTTTTTGTGCTGAGGACATATCAACCGCTCATACCACAGTTGTTTTGAGGGTCTTAAATTGCATCAATTATGGCGCAGTTTAGGCCTATTTCCGATTGGTTTGGATAAATTTGAAAAAATTTCCAACTGCAAGGGTTATGCTGCATGGAATAAATCAATTTCATTAAAATCATCTACCGGTATCTGAGGTTACATGCCGACAGCAAGCATCGTAAAACCGACTGATGCTGTGCTAAATGTCGTTGAATTACAAAAACACCACATTTTCGCATGTGCTTGCTGAGAAGGCTGAAAGACACTCAAAGGATTAGCTATATCGACTTGCTACACGCAAACATCATTGTTTTACTTAAAAAATCAACTTTCCCAATGATTTGATATCGATTTAAGCAGGTAAACTAAGAATTTGTAAAAGGGTGTGAAAAAGCTCAGGTCTCTTAGGGTTAGTGCCTAAGTTGCTGCGGTCTTACGACATTTTTCTTTTCTATGCCCTGGCGAATTGGCACACTTCAATCTTTAAATATTTTTTTAATTGGTGGTATAAATTTAACTACCTGAAAAAAATAACATTTGTTTGTCAGCCGCAACTGTGGAACTTAAATCTGATAAAGACATGTATAATTTTGGAAAATTCACTCAAAAGCCTCGTATGTTGGACCGAATATTTTTGAGAATTACGACGCACAAGATCGATAATTGAGGCTACCTTCATTGATTAGAGTAGACAAATGTTAGGGGGAAATCAAATGACTTGCGAGTTGCAACACGATTTTGTTCAATTTGTAACAGGACGAAATGTCTCGATGTAGATCTACGAAGTCTTTGCTTTTTCGAAGAAGAAATACTCAAGGTTTGTTTAAGATGATAAAATGGAAACTAAAAATGCACAGGAGAAGAGTTTCTTATGTGGGTGATTTTTTGAAGGAAGGAAAGTGATGTTTTTTTCAGCTGGTGGAAACAAATAAGTCGACAATGTTATCGAAGAGCAACTTAACAAAGTTTCCCGATATTATGTTCTCTTGGAGTTTATTTGCTTACCACCTATAACCTGTCACTTAACTCTTGTCATTTGCCCATAAAATTATTATTGTGATGATTATTATCAACATAACACACTTTTCCCATGTTTTCTGTTTCCTTTGGTGAAATTGAAGCGAAAAAATAAATTGTTTGCAGCAGTTTTTAATTACGATTCTATTTATATCTAAATATCGGTTTTCTTTCAGAAAGGTAAGATTCACAAAAGTGCTAATGATTTAGTCATACAATCAAATTTTTTTCATATTTTTGTCAATCACGCGGAAAGCCCAGAGAACGATGATGATCTCATACGATGATCTATTGTCGAAGCATTTCTGACTTTTCAGACTAAATTCTGAATACTCTCTCAGGCCATAAATTCATAGTCCAACAAAATATACCAGCTCCCGTATTTTCTTCATGCAACATTTAATTACTGGGCTCCTTTATATTAAGTTATCTAAATTGTAGCCTGAAACTTTGATAAACTTGAATGTATAATTAATTGTCTTCTTGATTAGTGCCGAAATTCTCAATTTGTAGATCTTCATTTCAATTCACACACGATCCACAGCTATCGGTCTCATTCTTGGTTATTCTAAGACTTGGGTTCAGTGTCCCGGCCAGAGCGTAAATTTGCGCACCGGCGTAAATTTCACATTTTGCGCGTAAATGCGTAAATTGAGAAGTGTGGGCGTAAATGTATGACTGAATAGGGCGTAAATTTATCATTTATAAATCAGTTATTTGCAATCTATGATTTGTGGAGTACGTAGAGGAGAGCGGTGTGTTATGGGCCACCACCCCCCCTCCTCTGAGTCATATCTTCCCACCTGAAACTCAATTTTCGAGTATATGTGGACGAAAACATTTGGTGTCTCTGACTGCGCAATTATTTTTTTTAAATTTCTGTACCCCAAATTAGGTTTTTCCGAAAATTTGATCGCTCTTTTTATAAATGTGTTTTTTTCCTTCTGAGCAGGTCATGTTTTGAGCACCAATGGAGATTATGGCTGGGGGGGGGGATGCAGCATGGTTAATCATCTTCGAGAAAACAAAGACAGTTGGCTGAACACACTTTCTACTGACAGTTGATTTTGCAAGCATACTTAAAATAGTGGGGAATTATGGTCCACCCCAAAATTCACCGCAATACCTCAAAAGTCACCAGAAACTTATTTTCACTCATTCTACTCAAGCGCAAACATAGCTAACAGGAAAATGCGTTGCAGTACTTTGTTGTAAAAAGTCATCGAAAGTTGAAGCGATGTAAGCAACAAGAAGCCTAGGTAGTCGAGTCATTGGGTGAAAAAGAGTGAAAGGAGTAATAGGCCTAGTTTGTATTTGCAGAGGGCTGTGCCTACGGTATGTTATCTCACGTAATTACTTGGATTGCCATCTCGAGCGGCAATGTTGTCAATCATCAAGTTGTTTCATGTCAGTGTTTTTAAAGCACATTCACATCTAATGTGCTGAAAACTAATGTTCAGAAATTTGGGCAGATAGCCAGCTATAGCCATTGCAATTCGGTTTCAAGCAGTTTGCTGACTTCTTTTGGAATTTATCAATCTCCATCAGTGTAAATTTACAGATCTCACGCTGATTATTCTCAATAATAGCTTTGATTATCATGCCTTCGCATAGCAAGGTTTAATTATTCGTCAAAATTTAAGTTATTCCGGTTAGCCACCGGTTGACTGGTCAATCAAATAAGTTAATCGCTCTTATGTGTAGGGAGCATCGTAAATTTGACTTGTGTAGCATTTAATTAATGTCGCTTTTTAACAAACATTAATGGGTGGTCCATAACACCCCCGACACGTGGCCCATAATACCCGCGAACTTTTGAAAATAGCAAAATCGTGTCTATTCAGGAAAGTTCCTCTACAACATAGTGAAACGGGTATTATGGGAAAATAACATGCGGAACCTTGCGTCTGTGTCCATAGCAATTGATTAGGCCAAGAAAGTTGATCCTAGAGCGGAATTGGTGGTCTATGTAACCCCTTAAACTCAGGTTACCCATAATACCGCGCTCTATATATTCCGCATATATGGAGAATGAACGTTCAGCATCTAAATCATCAACCTGAAAATGTATCAATAACGTAAATAGACATTGTGATAGAATATAATAGGGCATCCATAAACCCGAACACCATCAATAGCAAAATCAAAACACGTCATGAAAGCGCTCTACATTGTTGTTCAAGAAAAAAATTTTGAGAAAGAGTGCGCTTATAAAATAATCCTTTTTTGCTAATTGTGACATGTTTTTTTTTAGGTATTTAAGACATATTTTCAGCACTGATGACCTGTTGAACCTTTCTCTTAACTTGTCAGTGAAGCTGCGCTACGTATTTGGTCAAATATTGTTGCAAATATTGCCAATTTGCTGACGCACTGAATTGAACCACAAACTTATGATAAAAGTCTCGGAATGGGAGAGAAGGGATCGAAAGAGGACCACCAAATTGTTTTTGGCAATTATAAAAACGCCAGTGTGACTAACGCTAAAAAAAGAAAAAGCTACTTGTGCATGTTTTTGGTACATGACTCATGTTTACCATTGTTTTCGTACTTTTATAAATTGATTTTTAATGTAGTTCATGCGTCATTTAGCAATTTAATACCAATAATGAGTTGTTCATCCGGGGTCTATCACGAACTTGTGAATGGAAGGAGGTCGCACGTGAAACCCCGATTTATTTCCAATAGATAAATTGCGACATTTTGGTTATAGACCGATTCCATTGAGTTGTTTACTATACTGTACAGATAAAAGTTGAAGAGGTATTTCCTTAATATAATTTGTATATTCGAAAGCATCTGTAGGTCATACTCTCACACGAGTGGACTTTCGAATTACAGGTGAACGAACAATGGACGAAGTACAAGAGCATGCAGATGTAGTCATATTGTCCGGAACGGAATTTTTTAAAATTTATGCAGGGATGTGATTGCCGTTTAAAGGGTAGTACCGAAAGGAAAGTTGAAAGAAACGCCAAAGTAGGCCAGATTTCTATGAAAGGGGCGCCAATTTCACCGTGATGTGCAGATCATGAATTTATTTTGATTCGATCAATTCACGATCCGTGTTTCAGGTGTATCGAGATTCTTGATCGTCATCAACAACTTATCGCATTTTGTTTCTAAATTTGCTGTTTTGTAACACTGGAGGAATTTGTCAGCTTGATATTTTGCAATTTGTTAATTATGTTTCTTCAATCGTTTTCACATGACATGATTGGCTATCAGTAGAGAGAAATCATTCACAATGACGAATATAAGTGGATTTACTGGCAAATTTCAACTATTTACAGTGGGCGTAAATTTTGGGGTGGGTCGTAAATTTGATGAAAATCCCTGGCCGGGACACTGCTTGGGTTTCAGCAGGTTCTAAGGAGCAAATAGCAATTAGTCAGATAATGTCTTTTTAATGGTGGTCAGTCAACAATTCCTGCATTGCTTAAGGTAAACTCATATAGCAGATGACCACGTCAAAATATCCGACTACGTGGAAGACCTAGCAGCTCGCTGCGCATGCAGGAAGACAAGGAAGTCACCGGTCAAGAGCCCCGTAAATAGAGGAAGGAGAGTTCCCATGTGCGATTTGCGTATAGGGGTTGGACGGAGCGCGATCAAGCGTGCAGGCTGTAAGTTGTGGGTTTACAAGAGGTGCGCGAATTTTGCCGTTTTTAGTGATGACCCAAATTTCAAGTGTTGATGATAAAAAGGAAAGCTTCACATGTCTCATGCAAAGATCAGTGAGATTAAAATATACCAAGATTCCATTTAAGTGCTCGAAGACTTGTTTCCTGGGCAACAGACTGGGTAATTCTGGATGTTGTGAGGCTATACAGTCCATGCAAGAAGTATCTGTGAGATTTTTCGTGACCTATTGCCTGTCCTTAACACCAAGAGCATCTCGCTGAAGCGCATGGGTCAGGTATGCAATGCTTGTATCAGAAATCTCTCGCTACATGCATCGGAGACATGGCCCATAAAACTTGATGACCCTACTCGCTTGGCGAGAAATGAGAACGTTATGATCCGATGGATGTATTCCCTCCATTGATCTAGCACCAGTGGTTCCATCCAGCTTTGTTGAATCCAGCTCCTCGGTTGAACTGGGAGGCATGCTCCATATACATGACCTAGAGTCAGTCTTCCCCAAATTCGCTCGCGCTGGTTCTGTCACGCAACGGATGACGGACTGGAAGTGACCAGAAAATGTACGTCATGCGGTACCGAACATCTCAGGTGGTCAGAGAAAGAGATGGTGACACAACCTCAAGACAGATTAGGAGCTTCTGTATCTGAACTCTCGATGGTCGCAAGTCCGACCAGAATGCAGAAGACGTACTCATTCCAGTGACAACCGACACAACCCTCGTGTCCAATCTTCAATCTGGGGAGGGGGAGACAATAAACGAGAAAAACAACGTAAATAGAACCATTAAATATTGAGTTGCATCCTCAGTTGAAAAATTGGAACAGAACAGACTAGCTGCCGTTTAATCCAACATCAGGAACCATCAGCAGGCCTAGCTCACATCTCTCAACATTGACACAACTCCCTATTTAAAGTTGCAGCCATACCCGGGCATAATTGAGACGAGGAAGACTAAACCTAACTGCAAGCCCTATTGCATGAAGAGTGAAGCTTTTCGTCAGGACCCCAAGACGACCGCAATTCCAGATGTATTAATTTTCACTCTTTCAGACGACCACCCCTATAATCGTACAGTTCTAACTACACTTAGACGTGCTTCACTGTACTTCCATCGACATCAACACAACACAATTCTTGCAAATTTCATTTTTTGATCTGCCCTGTACCCATTCGATTTCGTAGTAAACAATGTCAACATACTCCTGTGATGATGCAAATCTGAAATGCCAAATGCCTGTGTAGTGGCCATGCCCCAGTTAATGGAGAAGAGGGTGATGTCTCTGAAGCATGTAATTCAGGTGAACGAATTATGAATTCAGTTAAGAACCATTGTGCTCGTCGGGTCATCACTCCTTACCGGTGAAATCAATACTATCTAATAAGGTTCGATTATTATCGTCATAGAAATGAGACTTTTCGCTTTGTTTAAGTTTGTGAGAGTAGGATGGACAGCAACAGCTTCTTGATGGTCATTTCAGCCGATTATTTGGGCATCGATCTTTGACAATGCTGGTAGATCTGAAGAAGATTCAAGTCACTGACTGAAACTTGCAACAGTTGTAGATTCTTTTACATTGAGGCAATTCATGTTGTTTTATCAAAATGCATATAAAGCGAAAAGATAGTGACCGTGAATCTTTAAAAAGTACACTGACAAAGAATTGACACCTATCTACATTTATTAGGATGGGAGCTACTGACACTTTCTTCCTAAATTCGCGCACAAATGGCTTAATTGCCAAAATTAAGTCAAAACATGAAATTTACTCATTTTGTAGAGGCTCTCAGACATCAAATACTGAATCATGTGACTCTATCATATTTCAAAATTCATGGCATTCTGATAAATAGTTTCTTTTCTGCAAAAGAAAATGTACGAAAATTGCCAAGTGTTTCACAATCCATAGATATTTCTTGAATTTTACCATTGGATTCCAATGGGAATCCTTTAACCTTACCTATAACCGAAAGCGACTGGCTGTGACATTTAAGAATTTGATTTTTGTATTCAGCGGTTTAAGATCTTGAAATCCATGCTATTAAGCCCTTTGTGCGCGAATTCATGTAGAAAGTGTCAGTAGCTCCCGCACTATGATGTCAACCACTAGAAGCCGCCATCGTTTGACAGCGCAGTTTTACATGAGAACGCATGTCCACAACGTGCTATTGTTTTCAATGTCTATGTACGATCTAGTCCTTTATTGTTATAGTGTCGGATTTCTGTGATTGTTACTAAGCAACTCGTATACCTTTCCTAAGCACTTTCAATGCGTTTTGAAAACTTTTGCGGACTCACAACAGCTACTTAAATTTTGTTTCTTCGTTTTCAGAAGCAGCAGTTGCGATTGTTCGTCAATCTAGTGTTTAGTGCTTCATTTCTATTTCAAGTTTTATTGAAGATGAAGTATGCCCATGAATGTAGGCGTATATTTTAACTGCTACTGATCGGGCGTGGGTTTACATGAAGCGTTATTATTTTGTCACCATTTGCTTAATGGAAGTCTCAAGTAGAAGTAAAATTCAGTACAACCTTTCTTTCAGTACTTTTGTTTTGATGTCAAATTTGAAGAAAATGTCTTTTCAACTCACGTTAAACACTTCGGAATGTTGCTCTCATTTTTGATATACGAAGAAGGAAACGTTTCACGTATAGGAAACAGGTGTCCTCCACAATCACATTTCTTCTGCTATAATCAAAGAAGAATATCGAATGAAAAGTAATTGGCAAAATCGATCGACCGAGTTTTCTCTCCAGAGTTGATACAAGACACAAGTATTGAAATAAGTGCAAAATGTAACACGCTGTTGCTAACAGCTTTAGAAAAAGTATCTGTCATATTTTCATTAATTGCCGTGACAAGAATAATTCTTTTGTGGCGTTTGAATGATTATGAAGATTCAATATCTAACTGCTAATAACATAAAAGTGAAGACATTTAGCTTTATCATTTACATCTGCCTCGTGTGTTGATACATTCTACATTCGACAAACAGACACGCTGTCAGATTTGAAAAAAACAACAAAATCCAATAGACTCTTGCATTAATTAATTCACAAGATTAGTTTAATCTCACAAAATGTCATTAAGAACTGGATTCCTTAGAATGCAGCCATTTGAACTAAAGATTATCATATTTATGTTGAGTGTTTCAAGCGACTTTACTGAAAATCCGGTACAATACCAAATGACATTGGCAATTCTTAATGATTTTGACGAAAGTTATTGTCCAATGATGGATATTTCTTCCTTTTATGAAGTGTATATGAACTGTCAGTAAGTTGGACTAGAACCGTGCATGTATAAGAGCAGAGAAGTGTTGTAAAGTCAGGGTAAAACAACATTCATCGGGCAGACTTGCAGCATGCAACCTCTAGTTATATTTTTTATTTGATTTTGAAGAAGAAAAGAAAAATCTTTTCGCTTCCTTTATTCTCCAATTTTCCTTGAACTTCCTGTAAGGACGAACTGCGAAATTGATTTTGGTTGTAATAATTACAAGAGCAAAAGTTGGCGATGATGGGAGTTGATTATCTCAGGTTTGCAACTTATTTTATGATACATACTTATTATGATAACAAAATCAGTAACACATTTGGTAGGAGTAACGTTGGTATATTCTCATGCGATGATGAAAATCATCCCAGCAGCCATTTATAATAGAATATAATGCTTACTAATTTAAATTATAAATTAAAGTAGTCCTAATGAGGATTGATGCCGTTCTCCAATCCCTAAGTGTACAAATGCAATGCTGTTGTAACCATTGGATTAATCAGTTCTTAAAAGAACTCAATGTAGCTTTCTCGTGGCAGCGAATTAAAATTGATCAGTTTTGACCCAATAACTGGTAAAAATGGAAATCCTAAGACTTGTAACACTACTCATTCTTACCGTTAATATGCTACTAACATAGATTCCAAACACTGCTACATGCACGTTCAACACAAGCGTCTAATATACTGTACCGACTACAGATACTGGTAGTGGAAATAGAATAGGACAATGGTCAACATAGGTCAAGGAAATGGCAATTAATTATAAAACAACAGGAAACCGATGGATAAAAACTGGAAAAATGGAGGTAAAACATGGAAATACAACGATACTACTACACCGATTACAAATGAACTATATCTGACGCTACACATGTTGGATAATGGTAAGAGTGGATAAGTGGATAATGGAGGTAAACAATAGAACTACAATGACAACTCTACCACATCGAAAACAATCGAACTATACACACTATACCTAAGACTACACATGGAAAATACTATTGCTTCACTTGAATTTGTTATCGCCACTTTCTTCATCCGTCTATAATACCTCATGTAATCCCACATTTCTTCGTTTGAAATATAATGCATCGACACTACTTCAGCTACCGATTAAGGGATATAAAGCAGATCCGTCAGTCATCAGCAGGTACTCGTCTAGTTGTGTTTCGACCCCTGCAATAGTAACTCAACAAAAATCCCATATTTTTCAAATTATATGTTCAAATTCAGCTTTGCCATGTTCACCTCGGAAAGAAACTATTATATCATTTTTTTGTCTAAGAAGTTTTTTGAATTGCGCTGATGATATAACAAGCCTGTAATAGCAGATTTGCATATTTGATTCGATAACCTGACTTGCTCTTTCGAAGTAATGACACGACCCAGAAAGTAGGTTTGACTTTAAAAAACAATGTTAAATGAACCTTGTTTATACTCGGAATCACATTAAGCACGGCGCCTTTCTTCCATGTGGCCGAGTTGATATTTATTCCACTCTCATTCCTTTTGTGCTGAGTGTTTATCAAGAAAGCAGAGTGCACCTATGTTAAAAGTCCTATGTTTGACCCGACCAAGATTTTGTCCAAGGTCTCCCGGATGCAGAGCGAACACTCTACCACAAGGCCACAGCGCCGGTCCCGTACCTCTTGCGTCCAATGGACCCAAGAGCTGCATTTTCTATTTTTTCTTTTTTTAACTGATGATCGCAAATACCAATGTAAAATCATCATTTATAGCAATGATTCCACATGTGACATTTCATTTCTGTTGAATTACTAGAAGTATGGCCCCACGTGCACGACTCGTGAGACATACGCGTTTATTGCTTACATCATGCTCGTGGATCTGCGTTGCGTTAGAGGACCGTGAATGCCAGTATGTTGCTTTGGTACATTATCGCGCTTGACTGGTTGGCTAAAATGAATTGATGTGCAGAAATCAACATCCGAGATCAAGGCTGTCACTATATTCATGATTCTATGTGAATTGTGGTCTCCGTGGCACAATGGTTAAGTGCTTGGCCTAGCGATCTTTTGGTCCTGAGGTCGAACCCCGAAGGTGTCAATGGAAGTCGGCGGGAAAGGCATCCGAACTAAAAGTACTACAACGCTCCATAGCATGATTATGTCAGCACCGTCCAAGCCCCAAGTATGGGGAGTAGTGACGTAAAAGCTTCATCTTCATCTTATGTCAAAAATAGGCACTTGGTCAAGTTTTCACTACAGTTATTGATGAGTTTGAGATATCCACAGCTGTTCTGAGAGTCAAAGATCGGAACAGTTTTTGGCTGCGATAAAACTTTTCCGACAGAGGTGAAAACTAAGCTACTAGTGAGAAATGTATGGGTTCTGCGTAATTAATGCATTTCAATGAAATAACTTGATGTTACATTGTTACAGTAAGCATGCGAAACCACTTCCTAATGCAACTGATACTGTGTCAACAAAGTCTTTGAGTTATAGAAGTACTTTGTTATCGTACGTGTTTACTAAAAGGGATGAATGACACTCATATGATTAAAAGTACTGCTCAGCCGTAAGTCAGCATCAATATTTGACATGCATGTAAAATTTCCTTTCTTGATGATTTGACAGCGATTGAAGCAGCAAAACCGAGAAATCTGAGGGCTAGTTTATATTCTCTTCAGTCAGAGAGCCTAAATTCTACTATGACTGTAATTTGCGCATTCAACTACATTGAAAAGCATCACAAAGTTAGCTAAAATCTTGAAATTATTCGATTAAGTTATTTTGAAGTGAGACTTGATCATCAGCTATCATCGGCCATTTTCCAAAGCAGACCGAAGGTGCCATTTTCAAGAGTTATTATAATCCTATTATCTTGGCATTGGAATGACCCAATGACGTCGGATGTTCTGTTTAATTTTGAAAGATAGTGCTGCTTGAAACTAGAAAGGTCCTTTAGCTGAAAGTTGTTTCAATAATGTTTCTTATCTGATATTTTGAAACTTTTCTATGTTTTTGCCTTTAAGAGGAAAATACTTTTCATGTCATGAACGATGAAAGCTTAACCATAAGTCTTTCATGCCTTAAGTATTCCTTAAGACTGCAGACTGCCACTCTGTTGGATGGAATCATGCCGGATGAACCTGCTGTGTGAAAAATGTGGTTTCCTGTTTTGGCAATCGAGCACTTAAACTTTTCATGTCTTTGCTTGTATGAGGATTGTTCCACTGTTCGAAAAGAGCAATTGAAAAGTACTGATGTGTTTGTATTTGTGATCAATAACTTCATTTCTACGATTGCTTTGCAAATACATATCGAGAGAAGTTGCGTCTTTTTTTGAATAGCCATTGCGCTTCTTATCGACCTTTACTTCCAAATTCGAACACGATTTCTTCGCCTATTTCTGTACAAACTATTAATAATGCCCTTAAAATCATACTGCGAGTGACAAGAAGTTTCGTGAAGGCATCCAGAGTTTTCTAGGTTTTCTGTAAACGCTAAATCCATGACCATCTGGTGGCTTAATACTGGCTGCTTCAAATGCGTCATCTCTAAAGTATATTTGTTTATTTACTCCGCTTATATGTACTTGGTAGTTCTGACATGTTTTCTGATGAATAGATGAGTTTGATTCCATGCAATAGTGCTTCTTTATTCGCTGTGTGTCTGTTCTGTCATCTATCTGTCGATTCCATAGCGTCAGTTTGCGTGAAGTATGGTTTAGTCAATTACTATTATCCAGCTGGTCTCATTTTATGTAGCGATATCAAGAGTTTTCTGAAGACACATGCATTTGCTTGGGTTATTAATCTCTCAAGTAATGACACATTCCCAAGGTTTAATATCATCAACAAACTTGTTGTCGCTAAAACTCAAACTCAAAGAATCTCTCCAACTTTCAGGTTCCTGTGTAATCGTTCTACATCATGTCACCTGTTACGTTATAAAATCATGTGATTAATGGAAGGAAATTTTTAATTTCAGGCAACTGTGAAGGTCTGATGGTAAAATCATTGGATAAAGATGCTACATATGAGATAGCTAAGCGATCTCACAATTGGCTAAAAGTAAGTTGACTACAATTGCTATGTTGTATATTCGGTCTCGTGACCCCAACGAACTTTGTTTTCGCATTTACATCAGTAGAAACGCTTATGCAGATGTTTAGTGCTTAAAACAGAAGAAATCTCTCATCGCATTTTTTCGTTGAAATGTTGCCTTTCATTATGGTTTATTGACTAATCATTAGTCACACGCTGAATTTATTATTGCAAAATGAACCAAGAATGCCTACACAGCAAAAGGGATATTTTTAATGAATCGGTGAAATTCATTTTATTGGCTAAAAATGCACTTTGAACTAGCTCATGTCCCTTTGTGCTATAATAGACAATACAGGGTTTTCCCGACCTTGTAAAAATCAAATATTTAGGGGAAACATTGAAGCTACAAAAAATCCTTGAATATGAACATCAAACTCTGAACGAAAATTGTTTATTTTTCTGGTAAGCGCCAGCTCACTAAAAAAATGAAAACAAGGAAGTTTTTCATAACACTGGCCGCGCTGCCCATCTTCGTGTTAACTGATACACAAAATTGCTGGTTTACAGATATGCAAACCGAAATTCCCTTAGTGTCGTGCCACATGGCAGAACTATCGTTGTCGTCACTAAAATCAAAAGTAATAAGAAGTTTAGTAATTGTGAAATAGTTTAATGTGAATCATTGCTCTGCCGTTAACACTGAAAGAGGCAGCCTGGCCAGTGTTATGAAAAACGTCCTTTCAAAAATGATTTATTTTCGGATTACTTTAGAAATTCTTCAAGTTCGTTAATTTTTTTCGTTTTAGCTTTACCAATTATTATGCAATACTATTATTCTTCCATTCTTCTACCCAATTTCTTGCGTAACAATTTTTTTCTGGTGAACGCTTTAATGCACGTGAATTTCATAATTTAGTACGTGATCAAAGTTAGACTGCTATACTATGTATATTAGTAATAATATTCATAAATCTGTATTGTTCATACAAATGAGCGGTGTGAATCTCAGTACACAGTGATTTCTCAGAACAGTTTTGAAGAAGATGCAAATTTAACAAATGAATTTCTGTACAAAGCACTAGGGCTATTAAGGGGTAACAAAACTCGTGTGTTTCTTACACGACGAGAGATGTTTCAGGTTGCAAAATTTGGGAAAGAGGGTGATTATCTACATGGGATGCTATTTTCATAGCCAACTTCGTTCAAATTTTGTCAAGTAACACTCTAAGATTCTGTTCATGATTTACATTCATTTTTGTCCAACGACTGGCAAGATTATGAAGCTTTTGAAATTTCTTACAAATTTTTACAACTTAAATCACAAATCATAGGCCAGCAGTAGAAAATGGTGGCAAAAAACGATAAGTCCTATAAATGATGCCAAACAATTCGACCATCAACACAAGCGTAATGAACTTTCCTGACTTAGGACATGGCATAGCGACACTTGCAGTAATGATGGGTGAATTGTAATTCCAACGTAGATCAGAGGAAAAATAGACACCAAGTATCTTGATGTGGTCAAGTACATCAACAGCAGCACTATTTATCCGGACAGCATCATCCACAGAACTCTCAACTTTGCGAGAGATATGCTTACATTTTATTTTCTCCACATTGATATTCAAACGCGACTCAAATACAATGATCGTGGATAAGTTTTTTAGCAAAAATTATTTTGTTCACATGAATAAATTTTATATTAGAATGATTCTTATGCTGTTTTTGATAATCATGCTTTATCGGTGGCTTGATTTTTTATTTCTTATTCGTCACAATCCTGATAACTCTTGCAATTATGATCTGGTTTTAAAAGTTGATGGAGCAACATGTATTCATCTGCTTCCCCATGAATAGATATATTGCATTGTAATATGAATAAGTGTAATGCTTGATAGAGACAGATTTTGATGTCTTAGAGCTATTGTCATTTTGTTGAATATATCAATAATTCAATTGTGCAATATTTAGTTGCTTTCGCATTAATATAGCTCAGGTCTACTCATAAGGGTTACTCATTAAGGGTTCACTGGGCTAGACACACGGATTCTCAAAAATTCACAAAAACAAGAGCGAAAATATAAAAATAAAACTGGACTAATATATATATAAGTATTTTCAAAAAATAAGTATTTTAGTAAAACTTCGACTGAAATGAGTTTATATACAACTGACTTGGATGTACCTGTAATTGTAAGTAAGTCTCACCTTGGAAAGAGTCTATTTTGAGCGTAATAAACTTGACGAAAACAAATAAACTTGAATTTCGTGGATATTTGACTTTGAAATATCTGAGCGCCGTAGTCAACCTGGCGCATGCTGTTTGCAAATATCATGCGCACTACCCTAAACAATAGGAATATTAAACTGGATCACTAATCACTTCGTGCGCATTGTGGCTTCTACATGTAGATAGGAATGACTCACGACTGTCTGATTTTGTACAATTAGATGTGTTTGATGGCAAATAATGATAAAGATATATGAAATTGATTGTTGATACAAAATCGTTATGACTTAGACATGTGTATCTAGCGTCAAACGTACAAAGACAATTCAACAAACATATTACAGTCTCTCACAAAAGTACGTACTGTGACTTTGGGATTAGATAATTTGCTATCCACCACACCTGCCAGCAACGCGACCAAGTTTGCTCAACTTTTTGAAGTTAGGCAGCACGTAACTCGCTGATGATAGGCTAACAGGATATGAACCACAGGAATTTCAATGTAGAATAATAGACAAGAGATAAGCTGCGACAACATTTATTGTACAAGATCAGACAACCGTGATGCATACATACATACATACATATCTTATATAACCGGACTTTACCGCAAGTTCTCCTCCCCCATGAGAAGGCAGTTAGAGCTGATGCTGTTGTATTAAAAATCAAACACAAATTTTCACGGTTGACCGTCTAGATTAAGTTACAGAGAATGTTCAAATTCATTCTCTCCAACTTGAACAAGGCGGTCGACCGGGAAAATTTGTGATTGATTTTTAATACAACAGCATTGGCTCAAACTGCCTTCTCATTGATTGAGCACGTTGCTGAAGGAAAATTGCAACGCATTGCTTCCTCTTCCCCAACACCCTCCCCCCTAACATAAATCACAAACTTTTTGGATGGTAATTGTCTCACTGTTGATATTGAGATTGTTTTGATACTGTTACGTATTGAGAAAGTGAAGAATTTCGTAAAGATGTCTTTCCTTGGTTCCAATATTCGATATGAGAATACGTGGCTGTAGAAACAGATGAAACATGAAAATTCCGAGAGATGTCGCACTGCATGACTCCTAATGAAAGAAATAGAAGAGGCGACTTGTTCACCACGATGTTAAGGAAGTTATGGAATATTTAGATTTTACATAATTCAGATCACTTGTAAGAAAGATGATTGTAATCATTCAGAACAATTGCTCACCCTGTAATTATTTATCATAGTATAATATATGCTAATTTTGGAAAACCAACAATTGACGCATTTGCGTTTGTATATAGATATCATAAATAATGTGATTAGATGAAGATTCAAAATATCTTTCCTGAGAAGCAGTATCCGCCTGGTTAATAGCTGTAACTCTTTAGTTTTGAAGGGTTGTGAAAACGCTTTAACGCACGAATGCTCACGAAACGTTATTATTCTACTAACAAAATCATCAAATGCTAGCTGCGAATTACCGCGCAGCACAATCCTATGTTACAAATTAACTATTGGATTTTGTACTTTTATGGATAATCAAATTAGTACGTAATATTTTCTGCAACACGCCAACACCTCCACGCTTGTATTTTGTGATCTTGTGAAAATTCAAGTGAAATAGAATCTAAGATTGAAACCTCAGTAAATTCAGGAAGACAGAACACCTATGAAGCTATATCCTTATCGATAAGTACGCACAGTTTGCAAGTGCAGTTAGTTAAATCGATCATTTAATCAAAACAGGATTTTGACCCCTTGACGCTCTCGTCTAAGCATTGATTACAATCATGATCATGTTTGCAGAAATGTGCTTATTCGCGTTATCAGTAATATCTCTGATATATTACCTTGTGAAGAGCTTCGCATGAAAGATTGATTCTTCTTTGTTCTAGCAGAAAGCGCCTAGTATGCATGTAAAATTGTAATTCTACAAAATGTCGTAGTAGCGTTTTGATCCTGTACAATTGAACCTAATCAATCTTTGAAAATTATGCACTTTTCATTTATGAACTGATTTTCAGGTTCTCCTCAAGTCAGTGATGAATGTCGCTTAACATTATGTACTCTCAAACCCTAGCTGGGAGACTCTCCAAAAAGGCAGACCCTTTACATACTTGCAGTGGTGAAAACAAACGTTATAAAGATAATGCAAAATTGACAAATTCGTGGCTGAATGCAAGCTGCAACAAAGCCAGGATGTGTGTTTGGCTTTTTTCCACTTGATCGATGAGCACACCAGCATCTGCAGTTAGTAAAAACTTAAAACTCTCTTTTAACACTTTAGCTAGAGGATGCCGTGGATGTGAACAATTTTTTATTCCGTAGTTCTACCCTAACCGTGCCTGATTTCCGTCCATGGTCAAGCTTCTGTGATTTTCGGAACCCATCTGTAAGAACTACGAACGTCTCCGTGACTTAATACTTCTGAAGTTCTTTTGTTCTTCAATATTGGATTCTAACATGAACATCTGAGTGCAAGAATGTCTTCACACGCGATGAAGAATTTATCATTGCTTTGTTGTAAATTCCTTAATGAAATAGTTCCCATAGTTTCGAAAAAGATAGTTCACCATTTCCTCATTGTTATCTTCATTTTCGCATAATTTCTCTTTCCGTGATTGGACTATTTTCCTAACTGTCCTATCATTTGCTCTTTAATTGTCTTCTCGTGTCATTCTGAACACTCTACAATGTCATCATCATTAAACCTTTCTGAGGAGACACTATGTAGTTATTCAGATATTATTATAATCAGTCAGTGGTAAACGAATCATTGTCGACATTGGCTAGTGTTTATTTAATCATCATCAAAACGAGGGCACAGAATAAGTTCACGACAAGACAGTCTTGGGTTTGACACAGGCCGACTGAGATTTACCTCCGCATGCCCACTTTTCTTCGATTGATATTAAGTAAAAGTACACGAACATTGTTGATCTATTTATTTGTTTTAATGACCACGTTTGTAAATTGGGCGTTTAACCCAGCATTTAGTTGCGAATTATCAGTATGTTAATATTCATTTAACTTCCTATATTCTTGCGGATCAGGGTTTACCGATTCTCTCAATCGTAGCATTGAAATTTGACAGTTATCGGTTTTTAGCGTCTTTCACATCATTTCATCCCGCATGATAGCCAGACACCTCACTAACTCAATCACATCCTGAATACACTATTACACCTTGTACCAGAAAATTTCGCAGTAGTATCGGATAAATTACAACCATCATGAGATTCTTCAAGTTTTCTTATCATTTGATGGTGGCACACGGGAGGTTCTTCATTTCAAGTTTTGTTTCACAAAATTAAAACTGCGCTCCCTTTCTTTTTAAGCCGAAGTTATATTTATTGATTTAAAATACAAATGAGACGGGTCGACCGGTTTCTGCACTCAGTGCCTTTCTCAAGACCCAACACTTAAAAACTTGCAATGGATCATGCATTACATTTAAATACGAAGACATGATCACTCACATCAGTTCATCTTTCCGATTGATTTTAGGCTTCAATTTGCGTATCAATTCACTCTCAGCTAACCGAGTTTTTATTGGATTATTCTGAATATCTATGAATGACAAAATGAAGGCATCTATGGAAGAAGTATTGGTGTGGTCAAAGTGTACCGAAGACATATGAACCGATAGAGCACTTTTACTATCTCTATTGTCAATGCTACGACAATGTTCTTGGAAACGATATCTAAAAGGACGGTTCGTAGAACCTATGTAGAAGTCACCACACAAAGAACACGTGAATTTATAAATAACATACCGTTTCTCACAAGCATGATCATTATTTAAAGATTCGCAGATTTTACAGCTACAATTAGTAGAAGAATTTAGTCTTCGGTACACTTTGACCACACCAATACTTCTTCCATAGATGCCTTCATTTTGTCATTCATAGATATTCAGAATAATCCAATAAAAACTCGGTTAGCTGAGAGTGAATTGATACGCAAATTGAAGCCTAAAATCAATCGGAAAGATGAACTGATGTGAGTGATCATGTCTTCGTATTTAAATGTAATGCATGATCCATTGCAAGTTTTTAAGTGTTGGGTCTTGAGAAAGGCACTGAGTGCAGAAACCGGTCGACCCGTCTCATTTGTATTTCTTATCATTCATCGCTTATCTATCACTGCATGTTGTAATCTACAAGTCTCAAAGTATTCAATTTCCTTATCTAATAAGCAGCAATAATATCTAATAGGCCTCGTTTCATTGTTTCGACCATCTCAGCAACGTCTTCAGATGTTCAGTGACAAGTTGATAAATAATGCTGTGAACTATGCATACAGATTTAAAATAAATATAAAAAATATATCTAATTGTTATCCCGTACAAAAAATTTTTGGAAAACAATGCAAAAAAATATAATGAAACATTACATGAAACAGTATAATGAAACCACTAATGAAACATCAATGTTTTGTCTACGGAAATTTAGCCATTTCATTAGTATTTCCATCAGTATTTCATGTAATGTTTCATTAGTATTTCCATTAGTATTTCATTAGCATTTACATTACATGGAGCATGCGCATGGTTCATTAGTGTTCCCAATACTGTTTCATTAATGTTTCCAGTACTGTTTCATTAATGCTCACAGTACTGCTTCATTAATGCTCACAGTACTGTTTCATTAATGCTCACAGTACTGTTTCATTAATGTTCCCAGTACTGTTTCATTAATGTTCCCAGTACTGTTTCATTAATTCTCACAGTACTGTTTCATTTATGTTCCCAGTACTGTTTCATTAATGTTTCCAGTAATGTTTCATTAATGTTTCCAGTACTGTTTCATTAATGCTCACAGTACTGCTTCATTAATGTTTCCAGTAATGTTTCATTAATGTTTCCAGTACTGTTTCATTAATGCTCACAGTACTGCTTCATTAATGCTCACAGTACTGTTTCATTAATTCTCACAGTACTGTTTCATTAATGTTCCCAGTACTGTTTCATTAATTCTCACAGTACTGTTTCATTTATGTTCCCAGTACTGTTTCATTAATGCTCACAGTGCTGTTTCATTAATTCTCACAGTACTGTTTCATTAATTCTCACAGTACTGTTTCATTAATGTTTCCAGTACTGTTTCATTAATGCTCACAGTACTGCTTCATTAATGCTCACAGTACTGTTTCATTAATTCTCACAGTACTGTTTCATTAATGTTCCCAGTACTGTTTCATTAATTCTCACAGTACTGTTTCATTTATGTTCCCAGTACTGTTTCATTAATGCTCACAGTGCTGTTTCATTAATTCTCACAGTACTGTTTCATTAATTCTCACAGTACTGTTTCATTAATGTTCCCAGTACTGTTTCATTAATGCTCACAGTGCTGTTTCATTAATTCTCACAGTACTGTTTCATTTATGTTCCCAGTACTGTTTCATTAATTCTCACAGTACTGTTTCATTTATGTTCCCAGTACTGTTTCATTAATTCTCACAGTACTGTTTCATTAATGCTCACAGTGCTGTTTCATTAATGCTCACAGTGCTGTTTCATTAATTCTCACAGTACTGTTTCATTTATGTTCCCAGTACTGTTTCATTAATTCTCACAGTACTGTTTCATTTATGTTCCCAGTACTGTTTCATTAACTCTCACAGTACTGTTTCATTAATTCTCACAGTACTGTTTCATTAATTCTCACAGTACTGTTTCATTTATGTTCCCAGTACTGTTTCATTAATGCTCACAGTGCTGTTTCATTAATGCTCACAGTGCTGTTTCATTTATGTTCCCAGTACTGTTTCATTAATGTTTCCAGTAATGTTTCATTAATGTTCCCAGTACTGTTTCATTAATGCTCACAGTACTGTTTCATTAATTCTCACAGTACTGTTTCATTAATTCTCACAGTACTGTTTCATTTATGTTCCCAGTACTGTTTCATTAATGCTCACAGTACTGTTTCATTTATGTTCCCAGTACTGTTTCATTAATGCTCACAGTGCTGTTTCATTAATTCTCACAGTACTGTTTCATTAATTCTCACAGTACTGTTTCATTTATGTTCCCAGTACTGTTTCATTAATGCTCACAGTGCTGTTTCATTAATGCTCACAGTGCTGTTTCATTTATGTTCCCAGTACTGTTTCATTAATGCTCACAGTGCTGTTTCATTAATTCTCACAGTACTGTTTCATTAATTCTCACAGTGCTGTTTCATTAATGTTCCCAGTACTGTTTCATTAATTCTCACAGTACTGTTTCATTAATGTTCCCAGTACTGTTTCATTAATTCTCACAGTACTGTTTCATTTATGTTCCCAGTACTGTTTCATTAATGCTCACAGTGCTGTTTCATTAATTCTCAAAGTACTGTTTCATTAATTCTCACAGTACTGTTTCATTAATGTTCCCAGTACTGTTTCATTAATGCTCACAGTGCTGTTTCATTAATTCTCACAGTACTGTTTCATTAATTCTCACAGTACTGTTTCATTAATGTTCCCAGTACTGTTTCATTAATTCTCACAGTATGCTACTTCATTAATTCTCACAGTATTGTTTCATTAGTGTTCCTAGTACTGCTTCAACGTTGTTCCTAATGCTATTTCATAAATGTTCTTAGTTATGTTTCATTAATGCTCACCGGTACTTTCATTTGTGGTCTGCGATAATGCACCATAATTATTTCTAGAATGATCCTACATTATACCATCATCAAGTTTGTATGACACTTTTTATTCCAAAGTACATGTATCTGCTTATCTAGCTAACACTATCTATCTACTAGTCTCTAAAAGAGTTACCCATTACAAATACAGACAGCATGCGTCCAATGTTCACACAATTCCTCGGTTGCCGGTTCTTCCATTAAGTCTCTTAATGTCGACTTTGATGTTGCTGAAAAGAAGACGGAACCCTTTTTAATACACTTTTTTGGTAAATCACTGGTATGACGATCATGCGTTTAAATGCTGTGACGAAGTGCTTTTGAACTAAAATTGAAATTTGAATTTCTTACAAAAAATCCATTTGATATTCGATATCAGATAGGATGAAAACCTACAACTGTTACATGTATGTGCATGTTCCTACATTAGCACGCGCAAATGTAATCACATACACATACATCACAATCACATACATTTAAGAACTTATTTCAGTTTATTGTAGAGGTAAAAAAATTGGGTCATTAATTCTCGGTAGCCCAATTTGCATATTTTTGTTCAATTATTTTTGATTTTGGGCCGACCGGAAACTACAATTTTTTCTAGTGATCATATTAAATGTTAGTATTATTTGCAATAGTCTTTTCTATTTATGATATGTTGTCACAATACTGTATGCCAATGACACATTACTTCAGCTAACTAAGTGCACTATACGGTGTGTAGGTCTGCATGTGAACTGCAGTAGGCCTACATCCATGCATGTTTTCAATGCACGTTGTTATTTGTCAGCAGGTTTACAATTTAAAAGTTATTTTCAATTGATGTAAAAGTCTATTCCCATTAAGCCAGATACAGAAAAACAGAAGAAAACACGTTTAACTGCTTTGGTATTGAGCTAGCAGAATCATAGTTTGATATCTATAAGCATTACTTGAACGTGCCATACTGTTACTTACATTTGATATGTTGTGAGAATCATCACTAACTGATTGCTTAAAGACTTCTAGAGCAATGGTATCTGACAGAGAATTCACTATCATCACCTTGCAAAATACAGGCAGCATTCAATGCATGAATTCATGGTATGTTAGTAATTGTGATTTGACTTTTTAAGTTTATTTATCTATCCGGACAAATTTATATAGCGCTGCACCCAAAAAGGCTCACAGCATTAAAACGAACAGTGAAGTCACAAATTATATAAAGTTATCATAAAATAGATGAAAAAGTGTTAATGAGCAAACATTTCTTCAGGCGATGCTGCACACTAAATATTCAAGGTCATTCGTGTTCGTGTGAACGATCTGAAATCGCTAATTTGAATTATATGCGCATAAAATAAACTGCTTGTAAATTAATGGTGTTAATTAATCTAATTATGAATACAAAACTGCAGCCACGCTACTGTACTATAATAGTAAAAGCATTATAACTGCTTACCATTTTCCTTTCGTAATTCCTTGATCTTTCGCGTCAGTTCGTTTTCTTTTCACTCTGTATGCGGTTTGTCAGATTTCTTGTTACATTCTGGATCTTGAGTCACATTGTTTGAAAAAATTGTAAGAAGTCATTACACTTTTTTGTAGCAACTTCAAAGTTTCTATACTTTCCTCTGCTGTTTTTCGACAATGACGGGATTAGACGCGACTGTGTATGATATAGCGATGAGACGACAACGACGAGGCGAAAGGGTCACTATGAAATTCTGAATTACGTCCAGCGCATTGATGAAATGGTCCGTGTTTCCGCGTTGCATGTCGATTACCCAATAGAGACGATAGCATTAAACTTCGAGGAAAGTCGATAAATGCGCATAGGAAGAAACTCACGGCTCACGCGTTGTCGTGATATGACGTCACTGCGGTGACACACAATAGGGAAGCATGAATAATCCAAGGCAAGGATTCTAAATATAGAATGGCACATTAATGTTTCATTAATGAAACATTACATGAAACCATGGCAGTTTTCATTAATGAACTTTACATTAATGTTTCATTAATGAAACATTACATGAAATCATGGCAGTTTTCATTAATGAACTTTACATTAATGTTTCATTAATGAAACATTACATGAAACCATTGCAGTTTTCATTAATGAACTTTACATTAATGTTTCATTACATGAAACCATTGCAGTTTTCATTAATGAACCTTACATTAATGTTTCATTGGATGAACCATTAGTATTTTCATTCATTTATCATTCATTTATCATGAAATGGTGAAATTTCATTAGTCACTAATGTAACATTACATGTTCATTACATGAAACATTAATGAATTGCAAAATTATTTTCGTACGGGATTATTCAATTAGCATAATTAACTTCATGCTGATACTTATTCAAAAAATCTTGCAGAAAGATGAGTTTTTCTAACCACGTCGTAACAGAGTTGAAAAACCCTCGAACGTAAGAGTGCAATAGAATTGAAGAATTTAGTACAAGAGTTCTATGGCTATTCCATTAACTTTAAGATTCCAATGACACTACATAACATACATAGTAATTATTTCATGATTTTATAACTAAATTTCGGATGATTTCTTCATCATAACATATTTGCCGATCTGCCATCAGTTATTGTCCTGATAGCCTCACAGAAGGGGTTTTAGACTATTGCAGTAGAATACATGTAATGTGAAAATTGAATTTTAGAGCTGGAGAATAAAGTCTCACCATAGCCGGAATTCGCATACAGTTCATCGATAAAATGCATCTGGTCCTATAGTCGGATCAGAGGGAAAGAAGTACATCAGCTTTAGATTCGGGGGAGTTGTGACGTTTCACGCTATTTCATTCATTGTCTTCCATAGAAAATAACATTATTGATTATCTTCATACTTTCTTTTGAATGACACCTAGCTTTATAGATCACATGATTCTTTTATTAGAAATGGGAATGTTCTATTAAAAGAGCGTAGCTAATACAGCAGTTTCGTGTTTCTTAGCTCTTCATCATACTATTCTGGGAACATTTCATTTAATTTCTCGTGTTGTTTGATTTAAGAACATCAATGCCTTTACTTAAATAATGTCAATGCATTGCTCAGTTGATAGGATGTTGGTTTATTCTCGGCGATTCTCGGCATTTCAGGAAATATTATGTGGATTGAATTGCGATGTTGTTCAAATAATCGAGATATGCTTGTATAGGTTTTCTGTTGACTTCCTCAACTAGTGTTTCAGTAATTCAGTAATTTCCAATGTTAGCAATGTACAATGATATGCATTATTGCGAAACTAACTCAATCCAAACCAACCAAGATTTGCAAATTACTGGCTCATTGCACCAATGATATTCAGCAAAGCTGCAAAGATCAGAAGCCATGACCAAGAGCCAAATAATCAAAGAAGCTCAATAACGTGATTTAGAACCGTCTCGAGCGAACATACCGCTGATCACCCTCTAACTCCAGTGAATCATCGCTTGCATTCACTGTGTGGACTGATCTACGAATACTGTAGACTCCTCAACTTCAAGCGTGAATCCTTCTGGTTTTCAAAATAGAATCTGAGAGTCTGAAACCTCAACAGCTGTGGCGTTCCATCAAAACAATCAGGGGCAGAACCAAGACTCCGGCATGTAACAGCTTTTCTGTATCTGACTTCCACAACCACTTTGATCAGCATGTCTCTTCCACTCACACACCATCGCTCGACCAAGATGAGGAATCATTCTATCTATCTCCTATCGGATGCACATTATATGACTCACCCTTTTGATCTCAATGACATCTCTGCCGCCATAAGCAGACTTTCGGACAAACAGAGCTCTTGTGACCAACTCTCCACAGCCTTGCTGAAAGAAACCCATGGTATCATCAGGGACTTCATCCTACTGCTTTTCAACAAGTACATCTTGAGTGGTAGTTTCCCTACAACCTGGGAGACAGATAGTGTCACTCCGATTATGAAGAAAGGCGATCCCGCACTCAACGATATACTCTCGTATCGATCAATCTCGCATTTACCGGTACTTTCTAAACTACTTGAAAGTCTGATCGTCCGTAAACTTAGCGATCATTTGAGCAAGTTTGACCTAGTAGCACGTTTTCGATCGGCTTACCACCCTAATCATTCCACGGAAACTGCTCCTTCAAAAGGAAGCATGATCTTGGAAAGGCATTTGCAGCAATAGATGCAAACGTGTCAAGATCAGGATTTCATTTAAAAATTGCTGTTCTCTACATGATTTTTACCAAAAGTTTTTGCTTTAGATTTAGAAACGTTTGATTGCCTCAATATTCGCACTATACTCAGATAAGTTACAACATGGACGCATGCGCTGCGCCTACAGGATAGAATTGCCATTTCTGTCTTTTCATAAATTTATGTTTCATACAAAGCATGACTTACTAAATGCGTGAAGACAATATGAACTATGAGTCATCAATAGATTATGAGGATTTATCGGCCTTATCAGGATCTTAGGCACGTCAAGATCCTGAGGAGAGAGCGTCCAATAATCCCTCTAATTAACTCTAATTAATTTCCCTCTAATTAAGAACACACCGATTAACATCTTTATTTTCCTAAGGCTTGTTTGAATATCACTGCATGTGGAGCACACTTGTCGTGCGCCCACGGGTAATATTCATCTTATACAACTCGCTTATCTTCGTGTGAAAAACAGCAATTAAAAATTCTAAATCCCAATAATATGAGTATGTAGATTCTTAAGGTTTTTGAAATTTTACCGAACATTTGCTATAAATCCACTTCATGACTGCTAATTGTGCTGCTGTACTGCTATATAGATTGACTAGTCACTTTTGAAAACACAAGTATTGATAAGATTTTACTTGCTATGTGGCTCGGCAGTTCTCAGCTGTGAAACGCAATTACTGTAAATTGCATCTTGCTGCCGTTGAGTAATTTTTAATCGAGCGTCTGCAAATTTCTAATAACTAGATTATGTGCTTCATATGAAGTTTTATGAGATGATATTTATCTAATTAATCATCTGACGTATTGATATCAATAGGCATCATCTTCTATTTAATTAAGCTATCTCAAGTGAGTTCAAGTGGCAGTTATCGCTTGACCTGACAGAATCCAGTTGATTGATATATTCTACAGTAAGTTGGTCATATTGAGGTCTTTCACTTTCAATCATATTGTTCATGGTTTTTTTAATGTATATTTCAAAGTTCGACTTTAAAATGTTGACTTCTGTTATAACGAATTTCTAGGGGACCAGAGTTTGATTCATTGCGAGGTAAATTCAGTGCACCAAATGCGAAAATTGCTTGAGTTTTAGAAGATTATCTACAATATTGTCTAATAATTTAACAACGAGAATTCGTTGTGACCTGAGTTAAGTGGATACTCCATTGCCGGAGTGTGACGTCGTAAGTTTTTCGATATACTTCCTACTTCCTTTCAAAGGAAAAGTGTAAAATTTTGTGATTTAGTTCAAGATCCCTAGAATCCAACAACAATTCTCAAATATTGAAATATACTTGAGATTTTCATTAGGAATTGATTAGTTTTTCTGTTTTGAAAGGTATTATTAAATAGATAAAATTTCAATTTTCATTTTGATATCATTATCCTTGTGACAGTATTTGAATCGATGATGAATCGACACAAAAGGACAGATTTATCATACTCTAATTAGTCAGATTGAGCAGCATTGGTATTCTATTTATATTTTTTTCTTATTAACCGCACGAATTATTTTGTCAACAGTTTGACTTTCATGTCTTTGCTAATAACTTGCTTTCCTTGGCGAACTGAATATAACCCGTCCGTTTTGTAATAGCGTCATTATTCTTTTGGATTTTTCTAAATCTCTTCCTTTTATGCGTGGGCGTCTGTTTCATGCGAAGGATACGAGTAAGATGTTTTCTAAAGTTATGAAAATATACCGATGACAAGACATAAAGTCATTTCTTTCTATGTTCTCGATTTACCTCGCTATCAAGTAATGATTTGCCTTCTGAGAAATTTCAATTGAATATAAGCAGAATGGGAATATTTTCAACAATTCTATTTCGTTTCTATTTTCTCAATCGATCTTTCCTGACAACTATGTTTCAAATGTTGAGAATCATTGTGGTGAAAGTGAAAACTATATTCTTCAAGTATTTTACTGTCTTGTTTGAATTTCACGCGGGCTTGATATTGAAAATGATTGGCACTTGAAACGATATTTCCTGACAGAATTGTTTTGAACAGCTTGTTTTGAAGTTTTGTTTAAATCAAATGAGTCTCATTGAAATTCACACTTCTGTATAAATACTATTCACTAAGTTGTCACAATTAATTGAAGTTCGTATTTCCTTAATTCCTTTCATCAGAACTGTTTTCATGATTATTCAATGCGTCTTAACTAGTATGATTTTCATGTTCTGGTGTTAATTTAGAGTTGCATGTCAAAACAGAAATACAGTGTATAAAGGTTTCTTAATGTGCGATTTCATATTTATCAAACTAGCTTTTTCTCGTTTTTATGTTTAATTTGATTGGAGAATCGTGGCAGTTAACATGACAAAAGGTGCAGATTTGCCATGTTCGATTCCTGGGTCCATAGCTTTAGTATTCTGGTAAAGGTTTTTTTTTAACAATTTCTTTGTTGCACTTATTTCTATGCGAACATGGCCTAAAATCAAATCAGGATGATGAAGTCCGATGATGACAGCCCAACACAGACAAAGCTTCCAACTATGTACGGATTTATCATTATTTTTCATATCACTTCATTTATGTCAAATCTAACCCAACTCACTAAGAGAACCTGGGCATACTTATATTTGACAGTTTTAAAGGGAAAGTAGTAATGATTGATCAAGATAGATCGGCACCGACTAGGCCTGCAGTTTAATGCCGGTGTTGGTCGGTCGCTGGTCTTGCGTTCAAATTTTGTCACTACCTGAAATCAAATGAAACTTGCTGACAAATGCATAAATACCTATGTCGGTTGGTTTATTTCAACTTTGCCAGATGATATCGATGTGTTTAAATGTTTTTAAAGCACTAAAATTCATCTGCGCAATGATGCAATTCTAACTGACACTGAAAAATTGCGGATTAATTGCATTAATCTAACATGATTTTGTATTTCGTTTTTTTGGTTTGAGGCCCAGACTGAGATAGATGATCATAGTCGACTTATGGTATTTTTAACTTCTCCAACACAACTTATATTTCATTCGTCTGTGGTGTTTATCCTCCAGCTACATTATAAACGTTGATTTTAGCAGAAATCTGATACGAAGGCATATGTTGAATAGCAACAACACATTCCAATGCAATTACAGTCGAACTTTGCAGTCATGCGTATGAAAGCAACGATGCAGTGACTTTGTATGTGTTTCATTTATTTACTTCCGCTTTTAATCAATAGAGGCATCTCATATGCCAATTTTATATGCCGGGATAATTAATTTTAATGTTTGCTCTACATTTCAGTTGAAGAAAGACTACTTAGAAGGAGTCGGAGACACTCTTGATTTGGTTGTTATTGGAGGATTTCATGGCACTGGAAAGCGGGCAGGACGCTATGGAGGATTTCTATTGGCTTGCTACGACCCGGACAGTGAAGAGTTTCAAACGATTTGTAAAGTACGTTTTCTCATTAGCGTTTCCATCTTCTAGGAAGTAAGCAGTAATTATCCCTGGATTTAATAGCACTGGCAGATTTCCGAAATAAAGTGGTGACTGGAAAGATGAGCGGTTTGGGTTTCTTTTTTTTGTACTGTACATGTTTATCAGTGACGATTTTTATCTGAAAATGATGCATTTGTATGGTGGCCGCACATTCCCGAATTTCGGATATATATCCGAATTTTGAAATTTGCGGTAAACACATCCAAATTTTGAAATGTCTGTTTTACGTACTTTTTTTATAGTATCGTTTTATTTTTCAAAATAGTTTTATTTTGGTTTTTACCACTTGTGATTTGAGAAAATATGTTTTTTATGAAATTTTTGCTATTAGACTTTCTGTTTTTCGCACAGAAAAAAGGTTGACGTAGAGGAAACAAGAGAAATAAGAAGGGTGCAATTGTTGGAAGCACGTCAAGGAGAAGCAATAGCAATAGCTAGCTTGGAAGCTGCAAAGAAAAAAAGAAGGGTCATTGACAAAAATATGTGAATTAGGAACTCAGTACTTGACTGTCCTCTCGGCCTACACATGTATAACGCGAATATACAATTAGATGTCAGTATTTTTTTGTTTAAAAAATTTAAGTACAGTCAAACCTCGCTTATGTCACCACTATTCGTTCCTGTCAGAATGGTGACATAAGAGAGGTGGGGACATAACTGAAAGATTGCATTCAAAACCAAATGTATTTCCGTTCCAAATAATTTGGTGACTCATAGGAGGTTGGGACATAACTGAAGGGTGACATAAGCGAGGTTTGACTGTAATTGAAATATTTATCAAGTTGCAGTTTCTTTACTTAGTACTCTTGCAAGACGCCTATTATGGTAATGTCTGCCTTTACGGTGGATTCATTCATCAAATTAAACTTTTAACACTTTGTTAGACTTATTTGTAACATCCGCTTCGAACACATGATAGAATTTTTCATTATTGAATCAAAAACACCTTTACATGAAAATGTGGAATATGTATATTATCTCGTCAATCAAAAGATATATAATAGTGACATAAAAGCTTTCGTATGTTTTTAAATCGTCAATAAAAATCTATAGATCCAAAAATTTAAATGAAATCTTTCACGGGTTGGTTAATAATAAAATTTCCATATCGCTTGACTTGACGATCTTAACTTGAAAAGTCTTGGTAACAGGAAGAATTGATGAAAAAAGAAGCGTTAAAATGTGACGCTTACAATCACAACATACGCTAGTCGGATGATTTTTATGAATTCCTGGAACAACATATCTCGATCTCTAACGGTATTCTTCCAAATGAATTCATGGAGGCAATTTTCAAAAAGGGCTTCACTTGTGTCAAACAGCCGCCTCAGCTTCTTTCTCTTTGTTCTCATCCACATATTTTAGTTTAATTTGATAGCTTTGAAAGATATGATGAATTAATCCACGTAAAGGTATAGGATTTTCGAACGGAATTAATCCACGTAAAGGTAGACTTTACCCCTATTATTTGAACACGAATTTGTAAATATTCACGACAGAATAAAAGTAATAAAGTGAAAGCAAGAATTGCGTCATGGTTCCTCGTAATTGTGTCTAATTACCTCATGTCTATTCTTCACTAGTACTAACTTGGGAATCTTCGGTACCAAAAATATACCCGAATTTTATTTTCGGAGCCGTGCGGCCACCCCGCATTTGATTGATACTATTGATGCATTTTGCGCACACGATGTGCACATTGATAATGCTGAATTCATGATTGAAAACCTCCATTGTCGTGTCTTTTTCGCTATTCGTTCTATGGAGCGGGATGGATGCTGTTCATTGATTCCGCCCGATAAATCGTAACGGAATGAATCACGAGAAATTAAATGGCGATTTAAGCGATTTTTGGGATGCAATTTTTCAATGAAATTTGCTTTAAGAGGAAGGAAGGAAACTATTTTCTATTGTCTTGGGCGGCAGCTTTTCTGCTTCAGACGAAATGACAGTGAATTGCAAGCGTTCTAGCAGTTCAGCTATGCAGCGTAGCGACCACAAAATTTTCTCTACTGGAAATGTCTACATGGCACACTTAAAAAGATAACAATATGGAATGCCAAAGTTACAATTTTCCTATTTGAACTTTCACTGTTTACTCTCTTCGTAACATAAATTTATAATTTGCCACCTCATTAGATATATCAGTAGATTCTCCAAGCATTTTTATCTTTCTCCAAGGTATTTTACCTTAGTATAAATCAATTTTGTTTTCATTTGACCGTGTACTTGATTTGCGCGATTCGGAATCGTGTGAAAGCGGAATCGCCACCGCCACTGATACAAGGATTAAATCTTAAGTTAAAAACCTGGTGCTTTTATCTATTAACTCGTTATGTCTCATTGACTTAAACCGATCGAACTTTTGCGAAAGGATTTGCACGAAGGGATCAATTTCATATTTTTCCGACAGCTTGGTTACATACAAAAACGAAGCGTTGCATACAATCCGCACTTTGACAGTAGAATTCTCAGACAAAGATATCTGACCTCTTTGATACCTTTGATGCTAAAAACTGGATTTTATCTAACATTCTCTGCGACTTTCTGTTATGATACACAAGTACATTGACGTTTGTAAAGTGATCAGCTTGTGCAATGATAAAAGCTATTCTAATTAAACATCTAAATAAGTAAAACTTGATTGAGATTCACGTATTTAACGCACATGAGTAGAAGTACCGGAACTTGAGATTTGATAATTATCTTAACAGCAATGATATTCCTGCTGCAGTTTGTCTGGGCAGTTGCTTTATTCATCATTGTTTTGCAATAATTAAGATGAATGTGAATGAACAGCATTATAATGATATCCATAACTGATTTCGGATGCTGGTGTCTGATCCACGATGCTGAAACAAACTGATCCAATGTTCTTTATGAATATTAGTCCATCTTGCAACAGCCAGACGATGCTATCAGTCGGTTAGATGAAAGACAGTTCAGCGCAACTTCGTAATAGTGGTCGTTTTGGTTTTAGACCTACCAGACTTGAATTTTATCATCTAACTTGATTTTCATCAGATAATAATCGACATAAAAGAAGCATAATCCGTAAATCCGCAATGGGAAATATCGGTAACAAAAATATTAGACACCATCATTTGCACATTTTCAAGCATTCGTTGTTACAATTTCGATAATATCAATTGGAATTTAGAATAAATCGAATAAGTTTTGAATACGCAACTGAAACTTAATTTTGTTTATATAGCTGCAATTGATTCATTTGTTTTGTCTTTTGCGTGCAAATTATTATACTCGTATATACATGCACGTATATACATATTTTGCAAGTGACCTTTTTATCCTTGCTGATGGTCAGATTATGCAAAGATGGTTAATTGGTTATTAAAGATGATGAAATCACATCGCTCTCTACCTGATAGTGAACAATTTGTTCACATTGTTAAGTTCTACACTAGATATCGAGAATAGAAAGTGTTCTAGAATTTTACTTTTTACTTCCACAAACAATGAGTAAATTTTGGTGCAAATTTTTTTGATACTGTTTTTCTGCTAGACGTGCTCGTGTAAAAGTGACATTGTTTAAAAATGAACCACAATGGTAGCTTTGTAAATATTCTGGTTGTTAGAAGATAACCACACCCTAAGATAGCTTAGTGTCTATAGTCGGACAAGAAAGTGTTCGACGGTTGCACCTATGGCTCCGCAAGATCTTTGGTAACAGAGATACACTGATGCAAGTATGAAACAATTCAGAGAACATTGCATACACCAATATCCGCAATCTTTTGTGATCGGATGAGCCGTATAAATAGAATCGAGGTATATAAAATGTCTGCACCGAACGATCATAAGATGTTCATTTACTCAAAAATAAGGGAATGAAAGCCGTCCTTGACTAACAGGACTGTTGATTAGACAAGTGGTAGATTGGAACAGCATAAGGATGCATTTCCCTACAAAGCAGGTTATTCACAGACTACGTAGTGGAAATGGATAACATGGTCTTATAGTCTCGACCTGAGCTGGAGGTATAAGTCTACGAATTTCATCTTCAACATCTTGGAAAATCAGGTTCAGTGGTGCCGTGACAAGAATGCGGCATCCCAGCAGTAAATCCAAAGATAGGCCTACTATTCTATAAGATTTGAGCGCTGACATTTTGCAAATACCATTTCCTGGGATGACTTTCTTCAGCATGGACTGGTTCAGCTGATACCACTATATATGACATTGTGTATTATAAACAAGACTGACTGCATGTTTGTTGATGATGATGTGTTCTCTGCAAGATGGAGATTAAAGAAACGCTTTCTATCGTTTCGGTTCTTATATTATCAATATGTTCTGCATAAAATGTGCGAACTACTTCCTTGTGCATGTATAAAAGACATGCAGTAAAAGCTAATTACTCTATGCTTGATAATAATGATTCTGCACGAACTTTTCTTGGACTTCAGTTTCTTCATCAGTTTTTACTTATTTCTGATTCTTGTGTGACCTGACCTGCTCACAGTGTTATCGCTTCTATAAACGAGCTGGTCATCATTCATACTGTTTCGTAATTACAACCAGGTTCTAACTCTTCGGTTGTGGTGTGAACCACTTGGTCGAATGAATAACAGCACTTAACAGCTGCTGTCACGATTGTGTAACTCACATGACTGTTCACATGATTTAGTGTATGGAGAAAATGTAATCAGAAAACGATTTACGTTTTTCAAATCACAAGACACTTCTCCGATATTCGATAATTACAGTATTACGACGTTCGTTAGCTTTTCTCATCTTTTGGCAACTAATCAGTATTGTATCAAATACGAGTTTCGGATCTCTCACAGAAAAATAGAATGCAATGAAAAATCAATGATGGAATGCACGATTGACTTATGCAATGTGACCGATATTGTTATGTCCGAATTTCCTCAATCATAGAACGCTTTCAATATTCACCTACGGATGTACAGTAACACCTTCAAATGAGGAATTATGTAAATCCGCTAATGTTAGTCAAAAATGCCATGGATTATCCAATTCACTTATTTTGTAATAATTAAAATATTGCATCAGGACATGATGGTTTGGCAGTCGACTTGCTCAAAGTAGCAGGAAACGAAATAGCTGATCGAATCGCGAAAATATTTGCGCAAATTCTTATTGATCAAAAGGCACCAGACGATTGGAAAACAGCAGCCGTCATACTGCTCCACAAGAAAGGTGACAAGAAGAACCTGAAGAGCTACCGACCAATTTCACTATTACCACAAGCTGTTTACAAAGATCATCTGCAACCGGATCACCTAAGTACTGGACGAAAATCAAAGAACAAGCTGGATTCCGCAAAGACTTTTCTACAGCTGACCATATGCATGTTGTGGACCAGTTAATTGAAAAATGTAATGAAAACGGCAAGGCATTGTGCACGGGTTTCAGAGACTTTGATAAGGCGTTTGACATGGTAGAACACAAAGAGGTTTTTCAAGGCATTAGAAATCCAAGGAGTCGAGCCTGTTTACGTGAATATCATGAAGGCGATCTACAGTCAAAGTGAAGCTGTTATCAGGATGGAAGAAGAGAGAAGACCTCTTAGTGTCACTAGGGGAGTAAGGCAAGGTGATACAATCTCCACAAAACTGTTTAAGCCGGTTCTTGAAGATGTTTTTAGGTCGTTGGACTGGATAGAAAAATGCATAAATATTAATGGCATGAATTTGAGTCGTATGCGATTTGCTGACGACATCGTTTTCTCAGAAAATATGGAAGATCTCCAGAGAATAGTAAATGAGTTAGCACTTGCCAGTAAACAAAGAGGACTAAGAATAAATGTGGACAAAACGAAAATCATGAAAAACAAGAGTGTTATCTCGGAACCGGTGAGTGTGGACAAGGTGCAGATCGAAGAGGTTAACGAATTTATTTACCTTGTTCACTTAATAAGCATAGGCAGCCACGTCGCTAAGGAAATCAGTAGGAGATGTATACAAGCATAACAAGCATTTAACCGTGCAAAAGATATATTCAAGAGTGAAATACCACTGTGCCTTGAGAGACAAACCTTCAGTCAGTGCATTCTCGCTGTGTTGATATATGGATGCGAAGTGTGGAGGACAACAAAGGAACATCGAAATAAACTTCAAGTCACCCAAAGAGCAATGCTGAAGATTACAAGACGCGATAAAAAGAAGAACACATGGGTTAAACAACAAACGAGTAAATGACGTCCTGGAGACTGCAGCAAAACCATAATTGAGCTGGACTGGAC
This sequence comes from Prostheceraeus crozeri, assembly GCA_907163375.1. Taxonomy (NCBI): domain Eukaryota; kingdom Metazoa; phylum Platyhelminthes; order Polycladida; family Euryleptidae; genus Prostheceraeus; species Prostheceraeus crozeri. The sequence goes on along the minus strand of CAJQUW010013623.1, from coordinate 48,370 downwards.
ATGTGACAAGAAGACAAGATGGGCGTTGGACAAAATCGGTAACGGATGGAATGGTATCCGAGGGACGGAAAAAGAAGAAGAGGAAGACAGAAAGCGCGTTGGGAAGGCAGTCTAACAAGAGTGCCAGGAAAATCATGGATCATGGAAAGGACCGACGAGGTTGGTGGACTGAAAGCGGCCGAAGAAGAAGAAGAAAATATAGCACAACGAAAAATGTAACAGAAATTTTTCCGTTAAAATGTCACTTATTATTTTTATTCGTTGATCTATCCCACAATAAACGAACAAGAGGAACAAGCTCTGCCGTCTTGCTGTGCTCGTGAATATCTTCTTCTCAAGTGCCTTTTCCGCGTCGGTTTCCTTCAGCTGCAACTCCTCCATGTCCTTTCTGACGTTGTCCCTCCACCTCTTCTTCGGTCTCCCACTTGTCATTCTGCCTTCCACCTGGGAGTCCATTACCTTTTTGGCCGGATTGGAGTCGTCCATTCGTTTCACATGAGCAAACCAGCGCAATCTTGTCTAGCGCTCCTTCTCCATGATCCTTGCGACACCCAGATGGCTTCGAATGTTCTCTCTCCTTAGGCGGTCTCGGAGTGTCACACATTTGATCATTCGCAACATCCGCATTTCCATCTTCTCCAGCTCGTTCTCCTTCATTTTACCACCTGTCCAGCATTCAGCTCCATACAGTAGCACGGACGGGTCTTATCATCGTCTTTTATATTTTCGTCCTCAACTTAATACTCATCCGTTTATCACACGTGATTGATAGCAGTTCCCTCCACTTGGCCGATGCTGCAGTGATTCTTGCTTGTACTGCAGTGCTCGAGCCGCCTTTTTCGTGCTGAGTGACTCCTAGATATTTGTCTGCAATGGTGCACCTTGTCGATCTCTTTTGTGTATTCGTGAGGCTAATCTACTGCTGGTCATTACTTCTGTTTTTTGTATGCTAACCTTGAGTCCTTTCTTCTCCATCTCTTGCCAATATAACTATCTTCGTTGTATAGTTCCTCTTTCGATTTCGCAATCACTATCAGGTTTCACTGTCACGACGATTTCGCTCGTGAATTCTTCACTAGTGGAAAATTACGAGTTTTCCCTCTCGAAAGTAAATTTTGTTTCGGTACAGCTGTAAAGTATCAGGCATATAATAGTCTTTTGAAAGCAAGCAAATTATACATTATCTTTTTGATTAGAGATAATCATTCATTCGTTCGATGGCCCCGATTTCGAGCTTTTATATTGGACTGCTGTCCGCTCAGCGACTCGTGTTTCACTGTTGACTTCAAGGGTCAATCATCGGGTGGAGTTTCACTCTTGAACGGCACGAACTTGGAACAGTCTAACTTCATTGATGACCACCCTGATGATAGGCGAAATCTTTGAATGACGCGTGACAGCCCATCTGCTACGGTGGCATTTGTAATTCAAAATGTGTCGAATTACGTAAAGTGAAAATAGTCACCATGACTGTAAAAGAATTAGAAAATCTGGGAATAGGCCAAGTGTATATTTTGATAGAAAATATAAAAAATGTTCCTGATGATATTGACCGGTGGTCAATGAAATACGTATCGTAGTTTGCTATAATTTTTCTAATTCGTACATTTTTTTATATTTTCTATCAAAATATACACTTGGCCTATTCTTAGATTTTCTAATTCTTTTATAATGCACGGTCAAGGCATTTTTTACACTTTGACTGTACTGCTTCGTTTATTTTTTTTGTCCCCAACTTTTTCACATGAATAAATTGTCTTGGAAAAATTCAGGATGGGGATCCCTAAGTTCTGGACTGATAAAATTGTATACATCCGTTTCAAAGAGAAATACTGACTCTCCAACTCGTTCACCACTTTGACGTTATCCATAGTTTCCATTCATAAGAATTCTGAGGGTTGATGAAACACGTAGGTTCGAATCCTACCAGCCGCACATCTTTTGCATGGCAATCTGATCTATCGTGTATTTAATCTCATTGTTGTTAATGGTAAAATGAGTCATTATCCACCAGTTTATGTCTGGTACCAAAGAACACAGAGATTTTGCAGCCAAGTAGGAGTTCTTCTACCGAGTGTATTTCACTTTCATGTTAGGTAAGCCTGATACTTTCTAAATACCCGTATCACCCAACTGAAGTCAGCATGTTTGTTACTGCGGTATGCAGTCTAGTTGTTGGCTTAATTGCATGAAAGAATGTGTTCATAAGTTGGCAGCACTGCTTCATTTTTGCGAGTTATTTTCATGGTGAGAACCTTGTTGCATAGAAAATGTCATTGGGTTACTAATGTCTGAATTTGTGTGATTTGTAGATAGTCATTTAATACATTTTTTTCTATGTTGCCATGATACAAGTTTGAACACCAGTTTGAAGATAGTTCTTCTAGTTGCGATGCGAATATTGAGTCGCTGAGTTTTAAGACATTATTTGATTGCCGCTGCAGTGGTATCCGTGGCACAGTGGTTAAGTGCTTGTCCTAGTGATCTTTCGGTCCAGAGGTCGAGCCCCGAAAGTGGCTTTGGAAGTCGTAAGAAAGGTCATCAGGACTAAAAGATCTCAACCGTCCAGATTAAAGTCTGCCTATGTCAGCAGCGTTCAAGTCCGAAGTATAGGGGAGTAGTGACGTTAGGCCATTTTCACTTCATTTCATTTGATTTATTTCCCGTTTTTTACTTCTCATGTACTTTCGAAAAGGGAAATGTCGAAATCTGCTTCAAGGCATGTAGGTACTTATCATTGCAATTTAAGTCTTTGTACTTAAATGTAACTTACTATGTATTGCAACTTATCTTTGCAACAATCCGAAGATACTACGTACAGATAGATATCTGGTAATTAGCTATCATATATAACAAACATGACTATTAACATACCATATATAAACAAACATAACATATGACAAACATGGCAAACATAAAATGTCGGCCATCTCGCCGTACATCTAACAGCACAGACTTCCAATTATTCTTACTTGATTTTCTTAAATTCTCGTGCAAGATAACCGCTAAGAAATGCCCAACTTAATATTACATCGCTACAGTGAATTATAGTATCACATTATTTAATTATCTAATAATCTATTGAATGAGTGGTGTGAAATCCATCTGTGACTTTCTTTCGCCCACAAAGAAGAGCCGCAATCGCAGCTGTCAAAATGACCTTCGACTAAGTTGTCATATGAATGTTATCGCTGAGACCGGTTTTCGAGGGAGATCATGCTACCCTCGATGCATCGTTTGTAAAGTGTAATGATAATAAAGTGTGGTGCACGGCAGGTTTTTCATGCGAAGCAGTATTTGTATTAAACAAAATAGTCAAATTATCACTACATTCTTCAAGCCGAATCCTCATTCTTATAAGATTCTTACGGTTAGGCCGGTTTCTGCACTCAGCTCCTTTATCAAAACCTAAAAGTAAAAATTGCTATGGCTCAAGACAGTTCAAGACTTTTACATTGTATATGACTCCATTATGCAAAATTTCCATTGATTACAGCTTTTATTATCAATTATTTGGTGTGTAATGAGTCTCGAGACACTTAGCTCATTCATGCTTCTGATTCTGGAAGATGTCTCGGTGTTAAATTTGATATATAATGCTGCCATTTTCCAGCCTTAGATCCAATGTTCGCCCCTCTGCGATCATTTTGGAAGATACGTCCTCTACTCTGTGACATCAATAACTCTGAACATAGATGTTGCTTCACACTGAGGCTACTGTAATTCTGTATTCAGTGAATACACCATAAATAATTTAATGAGACTTCAAATTGTCCAGAGCGGGTGTGTCGGACTTATAAATGCGTTCACCCAAATCTCATCCTACTCCACATTTTATCTAGGAAGAAACATGGTTGCCAGTGGCTGTAAGAGTGCAGTATGTTGTTTCGTGCATAAATGTATCTATGGAGAAAGCCCTGAATGTCTGAGGAACTACTTCAAGTGAATGCTGCCAATACTTCTCTAAGATCTCATTCCAGTATGTGATCGCATCAGCCTGTCGTGTGACGAATCAACAAATGGGCTTTTGAGATTTAGGACCTTTAAGTTGTGGGCTCTCAATCTCTCTTTCCAATTCTACTGAATGCACTGTGATTTTCAAGAAGAGATTGAAAACAGAACTGCTAAGCCGTACTTTATAGTCATTCTATTGACATAGTGTGTATTTTTGCTATACACTATTGATGATCTTGTGACAGCTACACTTTGATTGTTCTCTTCAATATTGTGGTTAAAATACAAATACAAGTACCTGATATGAAATACTAATGCTCGCAAAGCAGGTGACTATTGCAATAGGTACTAATACATGAAAGACATCGATTCAACATGTGTGTGATATTTTCAATAGAAGATATATTATGCAACATCATAATTCGCAAGTACTACATGCCTGAAATTGCAAGCTCCCCACACATCGGCATTCCAATCAGTTTCAGTTGCATATAATGCAACCTTGGCTACTAGATCTGCAGAAGAGTTACAAAACAAATTTATTTGATATCTGTTAGCGTCTTAAAAGGAAAATATATGCTCCCGTTTTCGGAGATCTATTTCGTTCTCTTACTGTCCGCGTAAAAAATATCAATTACTGTTAACAGCATACTGAAGCCTCTCGGGTATTGTTCTCTTTCAAATTATGTAAGATTGCTGTAGGCCCGTTTGCAATGCGCGCGTTGGAATTAGATAATTACAAAATACATCTCTAACTCCATGTTGCAAGTGACTCACATCGAGACATCGCGCGTTCCCTGATTGTGCGTACTTAGCCTATACCCTATACCTATGCCTATACCTATACGGCCACTACTAGTCTCGAGGGGCAAGAAGAACAATTTCTATTGAACTTGATGCAAATTCAAGTCTGAAATCTGACGTACCTGGAGGTTGACTTCACATTAAACGTACACAGTCAGTAAATTAAGATCGTGAAGAGTCGAACGATGTGAATACTATTTCCATTTGATGAATTTACCACGAAGACAAATTAAGTCAAAAATAGGTACTTTTTACTTCACAGACCTTTCTGTAATTTGACCGTTGAAGTTCGTGGGTTCTGTGATAAGAGCTGTTTCTGCAATGCGCTCGTGTGATCAATCACACAAGCCGAAGAGAGACGAATATTCATGTCATTTTCTGCGCTTGCTACAATTGCACACAATGGCTGGGATAGGATTATGTCCGCTCTAGACTAACCCACAAGCGACTGAATCCATCTCTGTGTGCACCGCACTTCAGCTGTGTGATCTGGTGACTTTGAGAAGTAAAATTGATCTCACATACGAACAGGTGGAATTTATGCCTACTTTGGTGGAGTTATGTGCACTGACCAAGTTCCGTCAATTCGTGTTCAAGGAAGCACTTCATGTGCAATTTTGAATTGAAAGTATTTTCACAAAATTCTATTGTGTATAATTCCTTATGACAAATTTGACCGAAATGTATATCTCACAACAATTGCTTACGACTGGCCTCCTTTTTGGCATTTAATGTCGTTTCTATAGTGATAATTCGATTCTATTTGTAGCTTGGGGATAATTGTAGAAAGAATTTTCATCCCTTAGCGATTTATTTGAATTTCCTGTCCCTTTTGCACTGATATCGAAATAATTATTGATGAAAAAGTACAGAGACAACAGAATGACTTGAATTTACATCGTATCGATAAAAACGTAAATTTGGCGTATCGTACTTTTCAAAACGAAAGCTTCTAACGTATCGAACTTTTCCTTACATCACCAATGCAAATAAATTTTTACACTTTGAAAACGTGTCTTTACAGAAGGAATGCAGTAGCACTGATAATCGGAGCAGTAAAAAAAGGGTTAATGAACCGTAACGTAATTTTCTATTAATCCATGTGAAGTCCTACCCTAGAATTTGATACTGCATTCATGAGGAAGAAAACTTTCTGCCTCATAAGTTTAGTTTCATCGCAGGAGAAGACATTTTCAAGATAAAGAATCCTTCAAATCGTTAGGAATCGATCACCATCATAACCCATACAACTATTCTCACAATCTTTTCTTGTCTTGATATGCATGAAACCCGGATCGAAATTCGATACATAAGACAATGAATTATTCAGCTGCGCGAATATCTCGCAATGAGTTTATTCATGAATGATTTTGATTAATTAACAGAGATTGAGTTTGTAATGCCGAAAGTTCTCCATTTCTTTAGCTAAAATGAAATTTTTAATGATATTCGTGAGATTGTCGAAAATTGATACATACGAAGTATCAGCACTGTCTCGAAATAGCATTTTAAGCAGGACTGTGCGCGAATAATCAAATCTGTCTGGTGAATTGATTAATAAATCAGCTTCTTTTGAAGAAAAGTCTTTTAATATTCCTATGCTGTACTAAATTGAATTAGGGTTAGGTATCTTGAAATAATATTTGCGCCCTGTTGGCATGAAGACAAAATGCATAATCAAGCTTATTCTAAAGTTACAGAGACAGAGGATATACGACAGTCAAGACCACAGCAGAGCTAGATAAAGTAAATCCTTCTAATCGTTTAGAAGATGCCAAGCTTAGGGAGAAAGCTCACAAACATCTTAGAAGAATTTGACATTGTCTGCGTCTCTTGGCTGTGTGATACAAAAATTGACTGCCACTGAAATCACACATATTTGCGTGCTTTTTTCTTACAGTTTATTGTTCCGATCTTCTATGGCAATTTGTTGGCACTCACACTTTCTCACTCACTCTTAGTTTAGCGTCCTTGAATTCCCTGAGGGAGTTGGACAGTTGATGGCTCGTCGTCAGCTGTTTCGGTCCAAGGCAAGATCTTCATTGATTTCGAGTTTCTTGAGATCTTTTTTTGATGCAACTCCTCCATGACTTCTTCGGTCTTCCTGCTGGTCGACGACCGCCTACTTCCATCTCTTCAACTTATTTCACGTTATTGTGCGCTCTCTTCACGTGTCCAAACCAGCGGAGTCTACTGTTTGGGATCGTCACCTCTAAGTCCCTCAGACCACACCGTTTTAATACTTCTTCATTTGGGATCCTGTCTTTCCATTTTACACTTGCTATGAGGTCAAGGTATATCTAAGTTTGCCTGAACGCCGTATATCCACTATCACTCTGTCTATTTAATGTGTGTGCATTTGTGCGTCATTGCAGTTAGATTTTTTTGAAGAGATTTTTTTGCAGAGCTTACTACTGTGATGACATTTTCTGCACAACATCTTGCAGATGAATTATCTACATAAAAATTTTATTTTGTTTTAAAATGGCAAAAATTGCAGAATGAAATATGACAAAATGACCATAATACTGACTTCATTTTGATAATTAATCTTGGTAAACAAATAGTTATGGTAGAAACACAATGAGACGTGGGCAACTTACATTAAATGTTGCATACCAGATCTCGATATGAATTATGTCACGTTTAATAAAGGCATATAGGCTTGATATACTCAATCATCGTCTCAAATCGGATACAGAACGCCAATTTGTTAAATTAATTCCAGTCATTTTGCTTGTGAGTTGGAAAATAACATAAAAATAAAACGTCAGACATCAATACAGTCAAAATCGTTAAATCTAAATGTCTTTTCTAATATTTGTTTATTTGCAAAACCACTTTAGGACTCAGTAGAATTGCATGTAGAAAGATCGACTTTGCTATCATGCTACACTGCAACAATAAGCTGCTTGTCGAATGTCTCGAAAAGTGATGTGAAGATAAAGTGCCCGACATGAAGTAGTGATAATGAGCTTGGTTGCGTTTAGTATATTTAAATGCGGAGTGATGCACCCTAGCAATCAAGGCATTACTTATTTCTTGCTCTAAGACCTCTTCATTGATTTTGCTATACGAAGATGTTACATTATCAACGTGTGTCTGACGCTTTCCATTGAGAATCTAAAGAGAGTGACGACTGTTAACAACCGCGGTGGAGACGAGATCGCACCTTCAAATCGCCGCACACTTCCTTTTTAGTATTGTTATCTTTTATTGACTTTAGATGTTCTTCCCTCTAGATATTCTAATATGTCAGAGCAGACATTTCCGATGTATTTTTGTTTTTTATAATGAAAACGTATTTAAGACTGAAAATAGCTGTTAATCATTATGTCACGGGTGCTATTCCAAAGATTTTTGTCCCATATAATATTGCAGCATATTATTTGCATCCATGTCCTTATCGTCAGAAATATAGCAACATGGTTTTGAGTTTAAAAGGTAAAGTCGCAAGGCATTTATGATGTTCTAAGCGGATCTTGGTTGAAGAGAAGGACATGTTGCAATTGGAATTCTCCCTCGCCACGGATTGAGGTATCAGATAGCCTAATATTCATTCAATGATAAAAATTGTATTCTTGACGAATGCAAACGAAGTCTTAGAATGTCAGCACCAAGCACTTAAAACTTCATACAACGCATTCACGTCAAACTCAGGATGTCCTAACTGTTGTAAAGTTCTTCAGCATTTGGAAGGCAGAATACCTGTTGGCACTTCATACAATTTGCATTACATTCACTTGTCATGCATTTCCATTATTTAAAGAAGTCACTGAAATTTAAGTCTTAGAGACTCATACGAATGAACATGCACTATCATATCAATATGTTTTGACGTTTCTTGTATTTTTTGCTTTAACGGTATCTCTTTTTATCTATCAGTTGAATGCTAGGCAAGTCCAATTTCAAATATCAACTTTGGTTATTTTGTTTCCTACTGCGTAAATGCACACACAGTAAACATGGCTAAACGTTTAATTAATACGTTTTGAATATTTGGCAATAATGTTGTCCGGCTGTCATGGACAGTGTGCATGAATATTCAGTATATTCTGTCATACTCGGTGAAATCATTTTCATAAATACCCGTGTACATTTGTTCTAGCTCGATACGGAGCCTAGTATCTGCAATGGAATCGAACATAAAAAATATAGAGTGGAGATCTGCTTCATGCGATCACCAAGATCGTACTCTGAATAGTTTTACAGACAATTGTGTCGTCATGAGGAAAGTTCTTTATTTGAACTTTTACGTTGCTTGGTTCACGCAACAAGAAATTCGAAACTCTCAACATGGGCAGTAGATTTCCTGTAGTACCATATCGTTCTACAGTTAAATATATCTTTTACTCTTGAAGCTCCTCGATTAGGTTGCTACAACACCCATGATTAAGATTTTGATTCGATAATAGCATTTTATAGCAGTTGGGCTCGTCCGAGTTGAAACCTGTCAGAGCTGTTGCTCTCCTTAAGATAGTTCTACCTCGAATGTATTTCCGGCATTAGGTAGTATCGGACTTGTAACATGTGCGTGAAAGTTCGCTGTTCATTACACAAGTTGTGTGTTGCATGAGAAGCAATTCCTGGTGAAACATGTTGCTTATCATGGACCTAGTGAGAAGTAAGATTTGAACATTCAAGGAAGAGAATAAATGCACAAAAAGTTAAGGTCTGGCAGCTGTGAGATCAAGAAAACAGACATCTATTTGAAGACAGACTCAGGCAAAAGACAGAGATCGGGACGCACAGTGAGTGAGATTAGTTTGAGGATAACATCTTGAAAGCGGCTCAAGAAATCCGTAGGCTGAAGACTTGTTGGTGGATTGTAAAAGGTCAGGAAGCAATAGAAGATCAAAAGGTGACAGCAATCCAGAGGTCAAGATGATCGGGATATTTACAAGATGAAGTCACGGTTGCAAAGAAGGAAGTTTCAATCTCAAGACAAGCTGCATGGAAGGTGTGGGGGGAAGTTTGAGCGCAACTGAAATGTGGCAGAAAATGATCAAGATTGCGAAGCAAGCGAAGGAGGATCGGAAAGACGTTAATCCGGGAAGACACATCAAAGGCGTAAATGAACAGACTTTCACGAGGGAAGACGATGGAAGGAATACTTTTCCAAGCTTTTGAACGAGAGTAACGAATTTTCCGTGAAAGAATCGACGTAACTGAAGGATCAAGTGAAGAGGTTTCCAAAAGAAGAAGTGGACATATCGCTTCGAAGCATGAAAAACGGAAAAGCATGTTACATAATGATATACCAGAAGACGTCTCCTTTAACTTAGACGGTCTCTCCGTGGAGGAAGTATGAGAATTTTGCTATTTGTGCGATTCGCTTATCTGCGATGCAGGGGCAGAGAAGGCGGTAAGGACCCGAATTTCGGCAGCATGGCTGATGTCGAGAGATCTTAGCAGCCTGTTATGCAATAAAGATATTCCAATAGAATGTAGATCTCAGGTGTACGAAGCGTGTGTGCGAATGGTACTGATACCCGGAGCGGACGCATGGCCGTTGACTCAGCAACAAAGAAGCCGGCTTGAAGTGTGCGATCGGACGATGCTGTGCTGCATTTTGAAGATATCATACCGAGACCGGGCTACTATTGAAGAGGCACTGGGAATTTGCGGACAGACACACCTGGAGAACCGAATTCGACAGAGAAAGCTTCGATGGTTTGGTCGTCAGGTGAGCGGAAGAGAAGGTCATCAGGAGAACAGAATCCATGAAGGTGGAGGGAAAGCGTCCAATTGGAAGACCGACAAAGACATGTCGCAGCTGCGTTCAAGAAGACCAGGATGTCCTCAACATCAGCGAACATTTTGCCCAAGGTCGGGAATACTTTAAACGACCCATCAAACTCCGTCCAACCTCAAGCAATGGGACAAGAAGGACATAAAACGAGAAGTGAAGTGAAGTGAGGTGAGTGATATAGAATGAAACGTGAGCTAGACTACAAGCAATGTTTTTTAGTAGGGAAAACGTCGCAGACATTTTTTTACTATAAATTCTCTTACTGAACTGGTTTCGATTGGAACCTTTTCAATTTGTAAAGTTCTACTGAAAGCCACTATCTTGAATCTCTAATCGATCTGTCGGGTTGAGCTCATATTTCACATAAACATATGAAAAACAATAAAAAAATGAAATAAATGAAATAAATAAAAAAAAATGATAAACATTTTTCATAAACATATTTCACTGCAAACTATGTTTTGTCATTATTCAGATTGCTGATGCGGTGCAAGTATTGGTTTTTGAAAAATGAATTTACTTTTTCACGCAAAAGACTTGCACAGCACACCCATCCAATTCTCAGGTATCGGAGGGGAATCATCTCATCCAATAGCTTAATAGAGTTTAAAATGGAAACGTTGCAACAGATCTTCGAGCAGTTTGCGCTCCATGGCAGTGAACTATGATCGTGAAATTTTCCTATCGATGTGAAGCTACTGTTTGAACTTTTCGCCTACGTAAACTGCGCGTGACATGAATGAATTCACGAGCTTAAAATGTCACTTCATTCTTATTGACAAGGACAATGTTATACCAGATGGTTGAATTTTATTCTGCTGCTATTTATAGGATTCACTTACGCATGATCTTTGTTTTTGACGCCTTTGATCGTTATCTAATCAATCAGTCATAGCATTGAACATGTATAGCTATGTGAATAGAAATGGTCCTGGAGACTAAGTAAGACTTCATGATTGATAATATGTTTACTCAATCATTATCAGGAAGCAATTATCAAATATTTTATCAACAAGACCAATCATGGAGTTAAAATTTCGATGATATTAAAAGTACTGCAGTAGACAGTAGGCGTGTCATTAATGACATCAATTTGCCTAATCAGTTCTGTTCATAGTTTACACTCTGAAAATGGCAAACAGTTATCACAAGAGAAGAGTTTTGAGAAAATAAATGAATTTGATTGTTTGGAAATATCAAGCTCAGTAAGTAAACATCAAAAGTGGCTGTTATAGCAGTTTTTGTGTCTGGAAACTAGGTGAGTTGTAAAACAAAGCTCATATAGAATCATGTTGATAATGCATGCAATGAACAATGTGGATCTTAATTTAGACCTAACCAAGTGAATCGAACACTCTTCTCTGCTTAATGAGGTGATGAACTTTTCTTTGCTTTTTAGAAAATTGTAAGCAGCTTGGTAGATACTGTATGAAGATTTCATTATCAACTACAGTAACAAGTCAAAAAAAATCCTATCAGTTGAAAGACGGAAGATAAAGTGCAATCCCTGTTTATTCGTGAATCATTGCAATCGCAGCACTTTTTTTATATTTCTCAAAACATTTAATGACTTGAATAACGCAGTTAATTTGCAAATGTTGGCAATTAACACAAATTCGGTCGATCAGATTGGTCAGAATAACCAAGGATATTACATTAAAATACTTCTGCACTTGTTTTGGTGTTTTTAAAGAATATGCTTCTTGTGATGATGATCTGATTTTTTTCATTTAGTCTGGTGGCAGAGAGTTCATAAGATGCTGTCGCCGCTATAGGCTAATTTCAGGGCTATTTTAGCACGAGAGGGTCTAAACGGCAGTATTGTTGTCCTCCTGGGTCTCACACACGTATCCAATTCTGTCTTTTGTAGCTGGATCTTTTTAATCCAATGAATTCGGGCCGGATATCAATTTACACCAGAGCATTTCGGCGCGAACATGGAAATTAATAGGACCACATTACTGTCATCCTCATCTTCTAGCTTTCTAGCTTTCTAGCCATATGCATTTCCAGGTTCTCCGGAGGCTATTCATCCTCTGCTATTTGGCATGTTTGAAATTTCAAAAGAAAATGGTTCTCTCCGTCTATTTTTGCGACGTATTATTCAATGGAAAAGTGAATTGCGGACCAGCAAAAATAACCGACGCGTTTCATCTCTCAGGACTTTCTCAATAACAGTCTAGAATAGCCAGAGGGCGAGAACCTCTTTTTTATCTTGAGTTTTAAAATATGACGAACCTCCCGTTCCGACGAGCCATGAAGAAACGTGCGTTTTGACTTCCTGGAATTAAGTGAGGATTTACAGAAGGCAACACAATGCATATATAAGTACTGGGAAGTAATGACAAAAGCCTAGTAAGAATAAAAATTAAGATATGAATAATAAGAACCATTTCTCCTCATTTTTGTATGTAAAATGTAATGAAGCTGTAATTGTATCTGTAACTGTGATTTCATATTTCAATGAGAACATGGTTGTCAATAATTACACATCCTGCGGTCTGATTTTGCCAAATCATAGCTCCTATGTGGTGGATGTTCATATCTAAGTATCACTTCACACTACACTATGAATCACGTCACCAGAGGGATTCATCAGTCAAGGACTTAAAAGTCGAATGTCATGGTTATCTAGCTTCTTATTATGCTCATGAAGGCATGATCCATTATCCATTCAAGATTTGTAGATCAAAGTTTTTGGAATTCATTAATAAATGTTGCTATGCTTTTATTAGTACATTAAATGATGTAGATTAAATTGTATCGTATTAATTATCCTATGCGTCTATCATTGATAACAGCAATCATAGCTCTTAATTGAATGATTGAATCTCTTCAATGATCCATTAGAAAATCCATCATAATTTTACAAAAGATTCTGCTTAGCTATGCTACCAATAAAAGACAAGCAGTTAACAAAGCTAGGATGGGGTGATGAAACAAAATATTACATGTAATATCTTTCTTCATAAAATGAGTGTACACAATTATTATCTTTATATCGTTTTCCAAGGGTTGTGACAATTCTTAAAGAGATCGCGTTGTATGACGCGAAAATCTGATTGCTGTGCAGTTCTACTATCCCACACTTGTTGGAAGAGATATGTAGTTGTGAATTTGTGATGATATTTGGAATCAAAAAACATTGCTGAATGAAAAATACAACTGAGATTCAATGCACATGCAACCCGCACTGAAAATGTAAAAATTCATGTTACCCACTACTTCTACTCCAGAAAATGCGGTGCATCTATTCCTGACATACATTTGATGAGGTGTCGGCTTCTAAATTTGTATTGATTAAATTTTGCTCAGCAAGGAGACAATATTTTGTAATAAAACAGAAGCGAGATATTCGTTCTCCCTCTGATGAACATGTTTCCTAGATTGTTTGATAACTGATAAACTCGACCGTTTCAAAGAATTGTATGATTTCTCCAGAGACAGCATTTATTTGTCAATCCATACCTTTCCATAAATAGTTCCTGTCGTAAACATCAGCACCTGGAATTTGGAAACATCATTGCAAGAGTTCAACCATGGAGTTTGCAGCATTCATATCTGATGTGTTATAACTGCGTCACATCTCTTCATTGTACTGAGCTTTAAACACGTATCGGCCTCTAGGTCAAAGATGTCATGAAAATGAGCGTATTGACACAAAAAGTTGTCACTTTTCTGTATTGAGAGTTGTCATTTTTCTATATTAACATTTCCAGCACCAATATTAATAAAGTACAATTTTTACAGCGTGCCATGATCGATGCACCTCCCTGATTTCCCAGTTCAATCGATTGGATGCTCAAAATGCCAATTTTTCAATTAATGAGAGTGAAATGCTGTTCTATTTTATAGACTGTGAACATTATAAAATACCAATTAAGCATAGTAGGAAATCTAGCAGTCTATCCATTCTCTTGTTTTCATTCAGCATTACCTCATGCGTCTAATATTGTATTTCCTTACTGTTTGTGTATTTGCCTGATGATTATTATGTTATTGCAGCATCGTAACACACTGTGAAGCTTGTGCTTTGACCAGCTAGGTCCGAGTTAGGCAGATTGTAGTTGATCACAGAAGAATAAGCTACTTCAATTTCTTTAATAAAAAGATGTCTTCAGACTGAAACTATTCAAGCGCGAAAATTCCTTGGAAGCCGGAGACACTGCTTTCGCCCTACAAGTGTTCGACGTGGGGACCGGGGAGTACGACTCGGACTGGCCATACTATCTTTAAATATCTGGATTGCCTTTTTTTGCATAAATGGTTCAAGTCTAAGGACATCTTTCTATTCCAGGCCCAGGCGAACTGGCACTCCGCTGTCTATGATAATCAACCGCACTACAAAGCCAGAATAAATAAACGCAGAGCAGCCTGTTGTGCAGTCCCTCAGTTTGTTCAAGGCATGTTAGACATCTTAAGATAGTTTTGGTCATCCTGAGCCTGACGAGCCGTTGAATGGAGAAACAAAGCGTCTACGATTCCCAAGGAATTTTCATGCTTGAATTATTCAAGTCTGAGACATCTGCCTGTTCTATGTCCAGGCATGGGTCCTGGCGAAGTGGTTCTCTGAAATCTTAGCAGTTTATTTAATAATTAAAGCCGGGTAGAGTCTGCTGCGTCCAACACCTCAACCAATCAATCAGTGCTAAGTTATGAGAAGTAAGCTTAACAACGACCGGAAAAACGAGGCTGTTTGTTGTCCAACGATCACAGCTTGTTACTTGGTGCAAAAAAAAGAAATCGTGTCGTTGAATTACGTTTAGTAATTCGTATCTTCTCTTGGTGTACTAGACATACGATGAGGAAGTTGTGTCGTTTTATAATTTCATGAACTATTCCTATTCTCCACATTCGATAATCATTAGAAATGATTGACTCTACTATTACTTTTCTCTCTTTTTTATTCTACTTTTACAAGTCACGAGTTTGTTGACTGAAATAGCGGGCTATGATGCTACTTTTCATATTCCTCGAAGAGATAATTCCGTGAATTTGCGTTTTTCACAAGTTCTTGTAATTACTTAAAGCGAGATTTCCTGGCTTATTTGTTGCCTGAGATGATTGCATATCGATGGATTTTGTGTAAAATATCATTTTAATCAAACCGAATTTGTCGGGTTTTCTTCATTAAATTACCATATAGCATTCAATAGAGACATTATGGAATATGCGAATATATATGCGTTGTTCTGATCATGCTATGAATACATATATCACTAAAGAAGAATATATCACTCTCATCGAATACACTAATCCGAATAATGATCAAGTGCGAATAAGTTGGCAACTATTTGCATCAATTCCATTTCGTAGTTAAGAAAGTTAGTGAATTTAATAGCACATCAACGGTGAAATATTCTTGGGATCAGTATTTAACAATAGGGATGACAGTCGTAGATGAAAATTGAACCTCCTGCTGATTAGTGAAACAATGCATTTTGCTAGTCATTTGCTAGTTCATCTGCGGCATGTGTGAATTTCGATCCAGTTGATATTTTACTGCATATATTCAAATACAATTAAATTCATTCTATCTTATATCTTAGTCTCAGCAAATCGGAGGGGAACACTTTAAGCATGCAGCACAATTAATCCAAGTTGGAGAATATTGTCCAATTATATTTATCTATTTAATGAAAGTGAGGCCTTTTAAAAAAATCGCGACTGCATCATGAAATAGCCGATGTATTTTGTTGGAAAGGAAATGTGAAAGAAGTGACGAAAATTAGACAATTTAAGTTCATTATACATCCTTTCAGACCACTAAATCTCAATCCCCGTGACCTCAAAGATTTTCGGAATCTCTTTGTAAATACTGCGTACCCTGCTCTTGCTCCTCTTGCTCCTCTTGCTAAGGCATAAGCGACCAGCTATCCGTTCGAAATATGTTTTCGGCATGCGGTGACATTGCTACATCACAGAGAGACTGTTTGAAACCGAGTAATGTGTAGATGTTGACTTTCATGCACAGCAATTCGTAGGAGCGGTGACATTGCTTCGAATCTTTCTACCTTTCCTGATGTGCTCAAGTATTTTGAAAAATGAATCAAAAATAAACTCTGCGTTGTTATTAATATTTTGAAAGAGCTAATTAAAAATCCGACGTCTCGTCCGCCATTAATTTAGTAAATTAGTCATTGTAATTTTTACCCCTTTTTGTTGCATATCTATATAATATCTGTTTTCATCAAGTTTCAAACAATTAGAACTGTCACACACAGATGTACAGCTAAAATATTATGATGAGAGTCACTTGCAAGTATTAGAAATTAAAATTAAAGGAAGCCTATGTAAGTCTGCTTCTATTTAGCGCGATTTGAATTTTCCTGATGATCCATGAGATTTGCACAGAATTCTAGAGAATGTGGACATTTATTAGGAAAAAAGAAGACTTCATGTTTGCCTTCAAGAATTTGAAGTTTGATTTACGATCACATGAAAATCTAGAACGCAAAACAAGTTTCATTTCGCCTTTTAATAAGTGCTTCAGGGCATCTTTTTTGCACCGAGCTGTGCGGCTTGTGTTTAGCCCTACTTTCGAGTGGAACTTTCGAACAATTTATTCCATATCAAACTCATGTAGTCATGTACTCACAAGGCTCACTTTATAGGGATTCAGTATTACACAACATGACATCATTCAACATGTACATATCATAATTAATAATGCTGAATTGTTACATGATGAATGTTGACTATATATCTCGAGGGTATATTAATAATGTGAAGTAATCAACTGCAATGCGAACCAACAGGTTTTGAAAATACTATCGCGTGACGGCACTTGCTATCACATCCGATGTAGACTTTCATACTTCGACAAATGCTAAATCAAGCTGAGTGAAGACTATTTAATATATCATTTCTGTTGGTTGCGAACGATGTGTTAATCAGGCAACAATATTTGTTGATGTTCCATAACTTGTCTATGATTTTAATGTATTTCCGTGTCCTTGATTATCATCTTAAAGTGAAATAATTGCGATTTGCGATTCGGACGGTGCTGACAAGAGTCAGAATTTAATCTTGAGCGTTTTGATCTCTTGGTTCGGATGCCCCTCTTTACGACTTCCAAAGACAACTTCGGGGCTCGACCTCCGGACCAAAAAATCGCCAGACCAATTTTATGACCACTGTGCCACGGAAACCCCTACGATTCTTCATGCTGGAATCAGATTGAGTCACTTAAACACCGGAATCAGATTGATTACATGATGAAATCGGTCAATTATTGACATGTTTCTATTCATAGAATGGTAGAAGTTACTGAATTATGGCATAAAACACATGTTTTTCATTTTGTAGCACTTCTAAAAAGCAAGAAATATGCATCAGATAGCCAGTCAATGAATGATGCTTTTTCACACATTTCTCACCCTAGCCAATAGTTTCATGTGCTGCCTTAATTGATCACAACACGATCCGATTTATCTAGGGAGTTATTTGCATTCTGCATAAATTACTCTCAATAGCAGAGAGTCAGAATGCACATATTTCACGGTGTTTATTTCCAATTAATGCATGACTTGTCTGATAATTTTAGTTTGCTATCCATGATTTTGTAATCATGGAGACAAAATATTCTGAAGAGACTCCAACAACTAAATACTTCTAATGGCAATTGAAGTTTTACATATAATTTTCAAATTCAATAACTTCAGCAGGCTACAAATGGCTCTGATTAAAATGTTCATGATAAATCATAACAATGAAATAATGAATATCGACTTGTTGTAATTGAAAATATTAAAAATGACTGCGTTCTCTGGTGTTTTTTCGACCTCCAGATAATCAGCGCTGTATACGGTAATTAAGTAGTCAAGTTGATGAAAATCTGTGCATTTATATGTAAGCTAACATCATTTTCCTCATTAACAGATCGGCACAGGATTCAAGGATGAAGATTTGGAGAACCATTCAAAGGTGTTGACTGACCACGTTATTTCCAGACCAAAGCCATATTACCGATATGATTCTAGCTTGGAGCCTGATCATTGGTTCGAGGCATCTATCGTCTGGGAAGTGAAAGCAGCTGATCTGAGCATCTCTCCAGCTCATAAAGCAGCCCTTGGACTGGTGAGTGGAATTTTCATGTATCAGGCAAAAGCGCTGGCTAGCAATAGTCTTATCTAACGTTTTCAGTGATGTGCAGTATACTACACCTCAGTTTGCACACTATTAAAAAGAAACATCAACAATATGTTCGATATTGTTGTCAGGGAACCCAAGTTTACGGAATTACAAGTTTCTTGTCACTTTGGTGTTCTTTCGGTAAAAATTTTTTCTTTAAATTATTTTCTATTTGCAGCGATTGGAGGAGCTAATGAGATGCTTTATTATTATCATTCAGTAGAAAATTACTTTGATGGTTGTAAAACGAAATAAAACAAAGATAAGATAGATTTGATGATTTTAAAAAGTATGTATACAAATCCTCAGCATTCACTTAAAAACTAAAAATTAGTGTATCGCCACCTGAAATATTTGTCATTACATCATCATGTCAGTGTACATCAAGACATGTCGCTTTTCATTTAAATATCTTATGACTTAGACCAATAGATTCAAGAATGTATTAGGTAACACTACATGTGACGAGACGCCCACATACAACGAGAACAATGACAAGCATATTGTTGTCTTCTTTCACCATTTAATATTGATGCAATACTGAACATCAACTCAATCAATAATCACTTTAGAGGATTGTCTTCATCAATACTTACACAAGTGCATAATGAACATATACATGTGCAATTGTGCATGGTCACTAAACGGTCTACGCCAGCTCAAGTTGCTTGAATTTATTATCTACGCCTAAGTACATGTTAGCGCATGTATTATAAGAGAATATGAATTGTTAAGTCACCTATTGACTGAGTTAGATTCCTGAGTTACATGTCTTTCCGTGGTCATATAAAGAAGACAGGATGTTCATGTAGGTGTTGCTGTCAAATGCCATGGAGATCTCCATATATTCGATGGACTCAATGGTCTAATACTTTGACATCTCTATGACTCTTGATATACATGTAGGTAAAGTGTTACGTTGTATAGGTCATGAAACTATGAATTCAAAACTGTAATGATCGTAGTCTTTTTATAAATACATAATCAAATTGTATATCGGTTGGAAATAAAATCAAGCTAGAAGCTCTCCCAGTAGCTTTCACAATATGGTGCCGCGACCCGGGAACTAATCAGCCTTCTCAATTCCTGCTTATCCGGTAAGATTTTTTATCTGTCTGATCATTCGCTCAAAAGTCCTTCTGGATTTGCTGTCGATAGGTTAAGTAGTAGCTAGGTTACCTGTATTTTCGCTAATATTCCCTGTACTTCTCTCGTTATGACTAGTCTCAACAGGTACCTTACTCTTAGCTCTCGTGTACTTGATAAGTGGAGAACAGAGGTTTCTGATTGTTCATCTGTCGCTGATTATCGTTTAAAAGCCATCAAAATAGGGCTAAATTCCAAGCTTTCGGAGGTTAAATAACTGCTTAATTCTGCGTATTCCGACGAAACTTGCATTGAGGAAATCGTATCCGCAGATGAATTTAATGATTCATGTGAAACGATAGTCGCAAAAATCGATTGTCATTTAGAGAATTCAGTTTCAATCTCTTCTCAACCCAAGTCTAGCAAGTGCGTTAGCCTTCCGAAAATTTCAATTGAGCCATTCTACGGCTCCATCGAAAACTTTGACCAATTCTGGTCCATGTTCACTACATGCATAGATAGAAACACTTGATCTTTCTGACGCTTCGAAGTTGAGCTATTTAGTATCATTGCTAAAAGGTGAAGCAAAAAAATGTTGTAAGTGGAATGGTAATCACACCAGCTAACTATTTATTCTTTGGCAAAACAACTTCTCACTGAAAGATATGGTCATTCAAAACGTCTAGTGTACAATTTGTTCCAGTCTATAACTCAAATGAAGAAATGTACCAATGACGTTGCTAGCATCAGAAGCTTTCTCGATCATCTTATCATAAAAGTCCGATCTTTGGAAAATCATTCAATCAATGTTGATGATCACAGTTGCTTCTTGGCTCCTCAAATTTTGTCAAACTTGCCAGAAGATTTAAGAATTCAATGCGTTAAATCTTTTTCATCTTCAAACCAATGGCTAATTTCTGAATTAATTTCGTTTCTCAAAACGCATGTTACTTGTGGAGAAGCTTGCTCTTTCTCAGATGGCACTCAGCACACTGATGCAATTCAAGAAGGCACTTTCTTTTCACTACCAAATAATGTGCAAAGCTCATCTCGAAAAGTTCACGCACTAGATAAATTAAAGCATGTCAAGTTGAAATTCTGTGCCTTCTGTGATTCCAAGGATCATTATTCCGTTCAGTGCACCAAACATTGTACAATTGACGAAAGACTTAATGCCTCATAGAGTAGAGGTCTCTGTTTCTTGTGCTTCAAAAGTGACCATTCAAAACAAAATTGCTCTTATCGTGTAAAATGCAAGCATTGTGGATCCTTCAAGCATAATTTCTTATTGTGTACAAATTCTCAACAGCCAAGAACTAGTCTACAGAAATCAAGAAGCGACCTACCAACAAGTTCAAATGAAGCGTCAAGACTGTCAGAAGTTCGTCATTATGCCTCTACATTGAGCAACAATGTCAATTCTCAAGAAGCTGAACATGCTGTAGCATCAGTACAATCGATTTCTTCTCAACCTCCCACGTGTAATATTTTGCAACAAGGCGAATTCCTTGTTTCAGACGCAACTGGTTCACAGAGAACAAAAGCCAATGTGCTTTTAGATTTAGGCTCCCATCTTACTTTCATAAACGAGTCTTTATCACAAAAATTGAATCTTGATATAAGTGGTTGCAGATTTTTAAAGATGTCGAGTTTTATGAACTAAACTCATCCACCTCTCTCGGCGGAATGTCACTATGAACTCACGTCGTAGTACTCCTAATGCTCACACTCTCTCTCCTCTTCTACTAACTCAGTTTTCTAAGCACCTTCCTCCACCACTGTCGTCAGCTCTCTTCTGTCTACCCTACATTACATCACGCTCTTACACCTAAGCGCTAGGCTTGAATTCCACTCTCCAATCAGCCTACTAAACATTCTCCCTACTATACAACTCGTCTATCCCCTCTCTTATCCACTTCTCTAGTGCCATTACTCCCGTCCTCCATGTTCATCATGCCTTTCTAACCCTATTCTCTGCTACTATCTGTCACTCATCGCTCCTTACTCTTTCGTCCACTAAGGAAACATGAACTTCACCCACTAAGCCTACTCACTCTCAACTACTTCACCCCCGAGTCCACATTTAACTCTTTAGACTGTCTAAAACCAGATTCTCAACTATCTACACTCTCTAGTCTAACACGCTAAACTGCTACTTTATAACTCTAACTCTCGCTTCCCATCGACTCTAATCACTCCTACGCTAACTTTATAAACTACCATGAAAACTTAATAGCCAATTCCCAAACTCAACTAATCTGACAAACGTCCTCTCAAAAACTCATGTCAACTAATATACCTCCTCTTCAAAAAACTCCCAAATTTCGATCTATCCCGAGAACTCTACTCTCTCCCTCTCTTACTCGGCCGTCCTTTCAGATCCGCGGGAACTTCATAACAATCTTGACTTAACTCGTGCCTGACTCGCTTCTTCTAATTAGGCTCTGCGAGTCTCCTGGGCTCCTTACTCCTAACTGGACTTCTTTCTTAACCTTTGTATAATCTCTACTATTCTCTGTAATACTCCTTTCTCTCTCCACTTTACTCTTTTGTTTCTTATTCTCTTTGGATCTCCTTACTTTCTTGATCTCTCTTAAATATTCTACTCTCCTATTGCTATCTTTACTATGCATCTTTCTCCAAGTTAGTTTATTCCTCTCTTCTTTCTTGCCTGCTCTGGTATTATTTCCTGCTTGGTCGTTCTCTTTTCTTCTTTCTATTAGCTCTCTCTTTCCTGTTGCTTTATCTCTTCTTTTTCTTACTTCTCTCTTCTGCTTCTCTGCTAACTATATGCGCTCTTGGTCTACTCTTCTCGTCTCCTCATTCTTTCGTCTGACTTTTCTCGCCTCTATCGCTACTTTCCTCTTATTACTCTTTTCACTCTCAGCCTATTGCTTCTTTACGATCCTATTACTGATCTCTCTCTTGATTTCGTTTTCTCTATCTTGCCTCTTCTCTCGCCTCTCCTCCTTCCTCTCATTGTGCTCACTGTTTATATAACTCTCATCTTTTACCTTTTGTTGTACCTCTCTTCTGTCCTCCTCTCTCTTCTCTCGTTGTGCTTACTCTCTCCTCTTCTATACCCTCTATTTTTTTCTTTTCTTCTCTATCTCGCTTGCAGCTACTGCGCTACTGCTTTCTCCTTCTTTTCTATCTTTTCTTCTTCTTCTAACATCTTCTACCTGTTTCTCTTCTCTTTAACTATTCTTATTGGTGGTCTTGCTCCTCCCTCTTATCTAACTCAACTTTATCTTCTTTTCTGGTAATTTCTCTGTTTTCTTTCTTTACTCCTAGATTGTTCTACTCTTCCCTCCAAAAGGTAAATTTGATGATGGACGCGTCAATACTCTGATAGGCAAACATGAAAATGTTGATGTTTAACGCTTCGGCTTGTAAACCTTCCATCTGTCCAATCCTCAGATTCTCCCAACTCACATCCAAATTCTTATTATATAGATTGCTCATTTGTGGATCGCAACCTTCGCCTCAAATCCTCGAAGTAGACATTCTCATTGGAATGGATCACTACTGGGACTTTTGTTCGGGTGTCGTGAGCCATCTCAAGAATGGGTGTAATAATCACCATTATAGTTGGACGAAATTTGTGTGGATCAGCGTAATCTCTTCGTACTCTGATGGCTCAAATCGCTGCTATGCTTAGTATTCGATAAGTGATGACATGCAGGTGATAGACATTTGTGTCAAATTTTCAATCTTGATTTTGCCTTCTTATGTGGCAGCCAAGTGATTGACAAGCGAAGAGGCGACCTCTAGAGGAGAGAGCGTTTGCGGCGATGAGCGCGGAGCGACACATATGACCGAGCTATACTCGTCGCACCCACATGTTGAGCGATCTTCCACTACATTCAGTATCACTTTGTGTGGCTTGTCCCTGTCTCAGACGAGGGTGACTACTTTTCTTTGCGTACTCCACTACTTAGTACTCCAATTTACTATGGTAGCACAGGCGCATGGTTGCGGCACTAGAGGATTACACTCGCTGGTCATCTATCTCTTGGATTCTCATCTTGAGCGCTCTAACGTGCGGATAGCTATCTCAGCGCGTACTAAGCGAGCAGACAACATGGTACTTCACTATGTTCTAGATGCCGCGGAGACAGATCTGGGACTAAATGTGCGACGTGGGCTGGGATGCACAGTGTTCGACAGTGGTTGGAGATACTGCTGATGATTTTTGGCGACTGATCCTCTCTTACTTACAGGATCTTACGTCCAGATCTCATGTGCGGGATCGTGCGATCGTCGCGAGTGCAGAGCGTGCCTGAAGTACACGAGGGAATTGGGTGTGAGGGAGATATAACAGTAGTGTGAGGAGTTGGACACAGTACGGTGTGATAATCTAGACACACATTTCACAGAGACACGATTCAACGAGGGTTAGTGATTCTCGAAGTCTTCAGGAACTTTCAGAGTGGGGGCAGGTTAGAGGGAGCTGCATTTAGGCGGAGTCTAGGGATCTGGAGTAGGAGCTGATATCTCTCTCTGTGTGTAGCAAGGTAGTTCGGTATTCTAAGGTGTATCGGTAGCAAGGTAGCACTCGCACTAGAAAGTGTGAGGCTGTGCTGCTCAGATAGCGGCGAGGCGACACACACAGTGATGCGGATGTGCACGAAGATGTGCGTGCAGAGGAGAAAACGAACGCAAATCAAGAGAGTGGACACAGCCAAGACTTATGCGAGAGTGTCTGGTACACTAGATTCGCGAGACAGTACATATGGTGGATTTAGGGTCTCATTGGTCTAGGAAGACTGAGGTCGAGTCGAGTCGCGAGGTAAGTGCGATGGTGAGTAACTTATCGTGACGACTGATAGATATAATGAGGGTGTATTTGCCACAGATTGTAGGAGAGTGTTCAGTTTAGCTGCACAGCGGGTGGCATGATAGAGGCGAGTGGACGAGGTCATAGTGAGAGGAATGGGTGGGGGGGAGGGCAATAAGTTAGTGATCTTGTGGAGATGGGATGGGGATCTAGTACAGCGGTCATTTTACTTTTAGTCAGATCTGGGAGTGTTATACTGAGGCGTGAGGCGGAGCTGGACGAAGATAGAAAGAAAGGCACACTACTGTCATATCATGTAGGCAAGTCATATCTAGTGAGGTAGTTGACAGTTCAGTTGAGGTGGCACTACAGAGTGTATAGAGCACGGATGGGTACATCGAGGAGATAGAGGGCTGTGCAGATGCAGCGGTACTGAGATAGTGTGAGCGGACAACTTGTGGCACTATGCAGAGGTAGAGATGGTAGTAGATAGAGGGAACCGCGATACATCAACGGATGGTCTCTGTACATCTAAACGAGCCATATAGGGACACTGTCAATTAGACTACGGAGGGGACATCTTTAGGGAGATACGGTGTCACAGTTCATTGTCCTAATACAGGTCGATAAGTGGACGTGTTGTCCTTTAAGGTAGGTGGCGGCGTCAGTGTTTTCCTGTGTAGTCTCTTGTGTTAGGTTCATCACATCTGGATTAGGAGAGGACACAATTAGTGTGTTAGTAGTGGGACACTCCGTGGTAGGGAGAGACACGTCGCAGTAGAGATGACAGTAGATGACAATCTGGGAGAGTCTAGTACTAACACATAGAGAGGGACTAGGTGGTGTAAGAGGTGTGTATTCTGTGATAGAGTGAGTGTGCGGTCTTTTTTTGCTCAGGTTGAGATACGGTACAGGATGATCAGGACGTAGCGAGGCTATTGTCACGTCTCACAGACGACAGCGCGATATACACTGATGTGAGAGGTTAGATGCAGTGGACACAACAGCGGTCAGATCGGTGGACAACTACTCTCTGGGGTGTGATGTACACGGGGATATAGGGAGCGCTGACAGGATGACACACACATCAGGACTAGATGTCACTGAGATTAGGACAACATTCTGGTAGGTCAATGAGACGGTTGGGTGACAACATAGAGAGTCAAAACAGATCTTTCTCGTCACTGTCACAGCATAAGATACATACTGAGTGTAAGATTGTATGTGTTTTATGTAAATGTGGGATAAGTGACAAGGTGTATGACTGTGGCACTATCTATCAGTGGTCAGATAATACTCTACAGCTATAGTCTCGGTTGAGACAAGCTTGGTGGGCCACTCACGTACACTGTCGGGTGAGAGGTATCAAGAGTAAGACACAGCGTGGGAAGTTAAGAATTTGGGAAAGGATAGATGCAGTATAGGATCAAAGACGTCTCACAAAGGGGATGTGATCAACTGACACAGGCGCTCCAGAACACATACTATGCAACGCGAAGTATGAAGAGATAGTCTTCAGGTTGAGATAGTGCACAGTGGAACAGTGAGGAGGTGGATTGGCGCTGGAGCTCACTTTGCACACGTGAGGAGGATAGTG
Source organism: Prostheceraeus crozeri (assembly GCA_907163375.1). Lineage (NCBI taxonomy): Eukaryota > Metazoa > Platyhelminthes > Polycladida > Euryleptidae > Prostheceraeus > Prostheceraeus crozeri. The sequence goes on along the minus strand of CAJQUW010013623.1, from coordinate 22,264 downwards.
GGTCATCGGATGTTATAGGACAGGGACATGATAGGTTAAGTGGAGCGGGATAGCGTGATAGAGGTATTGATGGCGTTTCACGGTCAGTACTGGAATACATAGGCAGAGGGCACACAGCTACATTGTGGGAGTACACACGATTAGATTGGATCACACTGTACACACATCTTTATGTTGAAGACTGCGAGGGACGAGAGTCTAACATATGGTGACGGGTCACATAGTACATAGGTTTACAGAATGTAGCGGTGGGACAGGTATCAGGATAGTGTCTACACGGAGGGTTGAGGATGTGTATGGTAGAGACACATAATTCTTACTGGAATAGACTTGTGGTGATACGGAAACACACAACAAGAGTTAACTAGGCAGAGTCTAGGGATATGCTATGATCAGCGTGTGAAGCTTCACGATACATTTGTGGGTCTGAGATGAGACGGGGTATGGGTGCGTTAGGCTACGACTGTGGGGTTTACAACACTTCAAGGATCAGTACGAACTATGGACATGAGCACAGTTACATAATTTCTTCTCAACACTATGGTGGCAGGACATGTTGGGAGATGTCTGGTATGACATAGTAGGGAGTGATTTGTGTCTCTCTCTTGAAGTATCAAATGGACAGTTGTTTCTAGATAGCGATAAGCAATGAGGGGTCACAGGATATTATTGACTTGCGAGAGACTACGGTTAGAGTCTGGGAGGTCACATTCCTACGATGTATGAAGTTACTGTAGCAGAGGGATCTGGGGCGTTCTAGAACACTGGGGACAGTGAGATGCGATCACACAGTGATGTGACTATGTGTGGGGGTCTAAACAGCATGAGGGAGTGAGACGGTGTCTAGGGATACTAGGTAGCGTGCTATCAATCTAGAGATTAAGAACAGTATCCTCAGGTGCTGCTGTGGGTAGACAGAGAGAGGGACCACATGACAGCAGGTCTATTGGGTGTGGACAATAAGGTGGGGTGCAAATGGAATGAGCACACAACATTATTAGGATACGGGCGGTTGTATGGTGGGAGATTTGGGAGTTTCTGAAGGATTGTTATGTGGGTACGTAATGTGAGTATATGGAGTGAGTACATTGAAAGAGGATGGCATAGTTATATGTAGGTGTGAATGAGGCTGATTGTGTTTATAGTGGGACACACCTCTTTTACATACTCTTTTGCAGATGGGACGATTGTTGGCTCTCAGGTACTCTGGAGATGGGGTGACATCTATGTCTGTTGAGACATAGAGTTCTCACATGATTGTAAGTATAATTTGCACGAAACGGAGGTGTGATGGTAGTCACATCGTAGCAGGGAGTGTGTACACTTAGGGGCGTCAGAGAGTTTGAGCGATATCTGATCACTATTGGAGTATTGTCTAGAACTGTTTTCAGGTCTGGAACAGTGGTAGGAGAATAGATAATGAGCGCGCTATAGTTGGGGATCTAGCACAGTTGAGGTGGCAGTCTATGTATAGTAGGACAGAGGGATGAGAAGTGTCTTCTTGGGGGTATCTTGTTTAGTACACTAAGGGGTCATACGTTGAGTACAGCACGTCAGTGAGTGACACTACATAGAGTTGTGAGAGGTGGAGGTGAGGGTTATCTGGAGAGTGGAGTGCACGGAGAGTTTAGATTTCAGAAGAGTGGGTGGGAGTGAGGACACAGTGGGGGCGTGAGATACAGGCGGATGGAGGAGTTGGGGTGGGAGGGATTGATTTGATTTATCTACAGGGTGACAAGAGCTAGTGGCAGGTGAGTAGGTTCTGTATAGATATGGGCGTGAGAAGAGACATGGACACTGGAGACTAGATGGTATTGGCATAGGTTTATTCTGGTGCACATGATGGTGATGGCAGGGGTACTTAGACAATGAGGGCTGTAAGGAGGCGCACAACAGAGTCACAACGGTAGAGGGATCAGATTCTAGAGGACATCACAGTGGAGAGACAAGATAGATATGGGCCTTGTAGAGAGTGGGGAGATGCAGGAGGTGTCGTACTGGGACTCTATATATGTGCTCACAGAGACATTAGGCTTGATCTTCAGAGACAAGAGAGAGTGGGAGTTACGGATTGGTAGAGTGGTTTATATGGATGAAGTAGGTTGCGGGCAGTGGTGATTAGTGGAGGGGAGAGAGGGGTTGAGAGGAGGTGGGTAGGGGTTTAGTGGGGGGGAAGTAGAGGGGATTGGGTGTTAGATGAGGGGCGAATTGTTGAAGGGGTTGGGGTGTGGTTTGGTTGAGGAAATTGTATGGATGGTTGGGTGGGGTAGAAATAAAGGGTTGTGGTGTGGGTTGATTTATGGTGATGGTGGATATTTAGGGGTTGGTGGGGGGGGGGGGGAAGTGGGGGGAGGGGGAAGGGGTGTGAGGACGTAGGATGTAATTGGAGGAGGGAGAAGGTAATGATGCTAGAATTGGGAAAGGTGAGGGTGATGGGGAGAAGAGGGTGTGTGGGTTAAATAGGGCTGATTGGGCGGTGAGAGGATTTAATGATGGGTTGGTGTTGGATGTGAGGGGGTAAATGTTGATTGTTGAGGGGTATGGTCGTTGTGGGGGGGGGAGATGGATTGGGTAGGGGGTACGGTTTGTGGACAGTTGATGGGAGGAGATTAGTAAGGAGGTTATGGTATGGGATTTGGGATTTGGGTTTTGGTGAGGGGGATTGTTGTGGGTGTGTTGGGTGGACAGTTTGTGGTGTAAGAAGAGTTGATGGGGAGTGTGAGTGAAGAGTGGTCAGTGTCTGGGTTGGTTGTCGATGGAGAGGTGTATGGGAGATTGGGAGAGTGGGAGGGGAGAGTTTTTGGTTGGGTGGATGGGGGGTTTGGTTCTTTTGTGGGGTTTCTGGAGAGAGGAATCTGGGGGGATGAGGTGGATTGGGTTGGGGTTCGATACGAAAGTTACTTGGGGGGTATTTCTGCCGATGTGAGGTGTTTAGTTGGGGAGGTTAGGGGGTTAGCTATAGTTTAATGATGGGCAGATGATGAGTGTGGGGCGGGGGGGGGGGTTTTGGGAAAGTGGCATGTGTGGAGACACAGTGGAATTAGGGGAATACACGTTGTTTTTAGGGTTTGATGGGGTATGTGGGGTGATATGAGCAGTGGGGGAGTCGGGTTAGAGCATAGAGATGATATTTGTGGAGGAGCTGCGTCTGTAGAGATTGGGTGTACACGCGGAGAGGGGGTATGGGGGAGTAGGGGTGGGGTGTTTGATTGAGTGCGAACATGGACACGTAGGATTTTTGGTACAGTGGCGATGTGGTATGACTGTTTAGGCAGTTTAGTTGTGGTGGTGGTTGGTTAGTGGAGTGAGTGGTTTTGTAGTCTCTGGAAAGGCCTATCACCTGGCATACGCTGATACTTGGTGGGACAAGATGGGAGGGTTAGTTGGGTGTATAGGTGTTGGGGTATATGAGGGTGAGGAGATGAGACAGAGAGACACGCAAGTTGGAGGAGGGTAGAGGGCAGGATACGTGACCACGGGACACACACTGTTAGACACACTTGCGGGGAGTGGATTCACACGTGACAGATAATAGGGGCAATGGGTGTGGGTCACAGAACAGGCACCGGTGGAGGGGCGACGTAGGCTCTATGAGTGCAATGCGGTCTGTCGGAATTGGATTAGTCAACAGGAGGGCTTGATAGTGGGTGCGTAGTTGAGAGAGAGGGGTGCACTCAGATGACTAGAGTCTAGAGCTAATAGCAGATTATAGTGTAGGTGCGCAACATTGTAAGAGAGTCTAGAGGTAGATGTGGTAGAGATACACATATCTACTTATTGTGGTCAGACATCTGATGTGGACTAGGGGAGGAGAGGCGGACGGCACTGCGACACAGGAGACAGCTCGAGGCGAGGGTGCGGGATGTAGGAGTGATGTCGTGGGAGTCGAGACTATAGACTCAAGATGATCTATTGCAGTGGTCATGTTCTGTTTTTGTGAGGGGTAGTCTTTGTCATGACACACAGTGAGTCTATCTTGGACAGTAACCTGTGACGAGAGGAATAGATGATGTGATGCAGTTCACATCTTTTCACAGGAGATGTTTGGGACGTTTTTGGATTAGATGTTGCACAAGTGGGTATAGGCGTGTCACTAGTACCCTTCAGAGATAATCTGGATATGAAGGGCAAGGCTTAGTGTCAGGTTTTACAGTCGTCAAGGACAGGAGTAGTAGTGAGCCAACGGTAATGCACATTGTGGATTCGAATTTACAACTGGGACTGATCTGTTTGATGTTGTTTACACAGTCTATTTGAGGCCTCTCATCTGACTTTGTGCAGGTATCAGACGTAGGTGTACACAACGGTCTAGGAAGTTATATAGAAGTTTTGTATATCAAGACCTGTAGTTCATGTATCAGAGAGGTGGATGGACGAGTGGGTGTACAGCAGGGTGATGCAGGTGGACTGTAGGATGCTGCAGAGGAGAGGGGGAGAGAGTTAGGGTTCGAGGTGGAGTCATTTGTACTCTGATGTTGTTGTAGTGTCTAACAGTACAGTGATTGGTTCTATGTGACACACATGTAGAGGGACATCTGTATAGGGGCAGTAGGTTAGACATGGATTGTCAGGGTGATGGGGGAGACGACAGCTCAGACAACATACACAACATTGCAGAAGAGCTTGTGTAGAATAAAGGTCGGACAGCGTAGTTATCTTGCATTTATTAGAGGGCGGGCTTGGAGGCAGTTCTGAGAGAGAGCTGTGACTTGACTGTTGTGGGTATGCTGTATGTAGTTGACGTGTGAGATCTGAGGCAGAGTAGTACAGGTATCTTTCTGTGAGTGAGAGTGTTGGGAGGAGTAGTTGAGATTGTGTAGTGTGTGGTCTGAAGTTTGAACACAGGGGGCCGATGCAGGGTAGCGAGTATGGTTAGTGCGACAAGCTTATAAGTAGAGAGACATGAGATGAGGTGATGTCGAGGACTCGTGGGGTTCTGAGCGAGGAGAGAGGGGAGTGTGTGAGACGAGGTAGAACGGAGGTTTGTAGTAGGTGGGGTGGATGGGGGTGGAGTGGGGCTAAGTGTGGGTCGTGTGTATGGGGAGTGAAGATTCAGTTGCACACATTATCTGTTGAGATCTCTGAGGTGCATACATCTATTTAGGAGGCGGTGTCTTGTCGATCTGAGGGGAGCAGCGTACAAGAGAGTGGTAAGGTGTGTACTTGGTGGGTTTGGGAAGTGGAGGGTGTGGGATGGTAGCGGCTGAGTGTCAAAATCTCTCAATTATTAGGGTTGGTTTCTAGAGTGACGAGGCATGGATGTAGCGTGTCACTGACTGTTAGAGTCATCTACACATTCTAGATATGAGTGTGGAGTGTAGAGAGGTGCTGGTTGTTGAGACACAGTGTCACTCTGCATTATCTGCTTCTCCGACGTTCTGGTATCTGACTGACAGTACAGGGGCAGTGGTATCACTATTGGCTCTCCTAGGACACAAATGGTTCGGTGACTTGCATTAATATTCTAGCAACACGTGTAAGGAGGTATTACATGGCACGTGGGATAGCAGTGCGATACGTTGGAAACAGACGGAGGCATAAAATGACTGTGGTAGAACAGTTGATATTAAGGTTGGGTGAGTGAGTTTGTCTAGTGGTGATTTCATCTTTTCGATAATGCAGTCGGGTGAACAGGTTACTACGTAGGCGACGATGAAGTAGGATGGTAGGTATATGGGACAGAGAGCTCACAATAGTCATGCATGTAGTGTACTAGTGAGAGTCTGAGACACTGTCCTCGAGATGAGTATTGGAGTTGGGGGTGGGTGATATAGGGAGAGGGGGATCTAGGGAGTAGTGGACGGCGACGGAGGTGTCTATACTGAGTATATTACACAGGTATTGGAGAGTGTACATAGGTATAGGGTGACGACACAGCGAAGAGATGTGGGAGCGTGTCTCTACGGAGAACACACCTAGTGCTGGCACAATTCTGCAGGATGGGAGGCAAGGAGGGTGGGGGTTTGATACGACGGGGTGGGGATGATTGGGTGGTTTAGTAAGATGTAGAGTTTGGGGGTGTATTATGAGATGGAAGAATTGAGTGGGATTTATGATTATTGTGTTTATGAGAAGTATTTATGAGGGAGCATTTGTTTTGGGTATGTTTGGGGTTTGGGTAGAGTTTGGGTATTGGGGTGGAGGGATGTGTGTGAAAATTGTGAGTTTTTGGAAGAGGGAGATGGGGTGAGGGAGTAAAGGTGTATTGACGATGTAGATGGTTTGTGGGTAGTAAGTGGTTTTGAGTGGGGGGTGGGTATGTTGAAAATGGATTGTGGAGGAGGGGTGGGGATAGGTGGGGGGGAGACTGGGAGTGGTTGTATGGAGTTTGGGATTTAAGGTGGTTGTTGGGAGTTGGTGGGGAGTGGGGTGTTATGGGGAGGGGGTATAGGTCGAGTGGGGGGAGTTGTGGGTGGGTGGAAGAGGGGTATATTTTTTTTTTTTATTGTTGGGTATGAATGGGGTTATGTTTGTGTAGGTGGTGTAGGTTTGTAGGGGTACAATTTGTGGAGTTGGTATTGTGGGGGAGGGGTATTGTTTTTTAGGGGGGGTGAGGAGGATGATAGTAGTTTACGTGGGATGCTAACGGGTTTTGTATTTTGATGATTGGGCTTTTGGTTTGTTGTGATGGTGAGTGTGATGGAGGTCTGGGGGTGAGGATGGGATTTTATACAGTCTGCGCTTTGTTAATTTGGTCTGGATACGGTCACCGGTGTAGCTGTGTATTTGGTGGTTTGTGTGTAGTTGCTTGGGTATTTTGGGGGGGTCTTTTAGTTTCACTTTATACTGCTCTGTGCAGCGCTGTCTCTTGCAATCGCTCCATGGTTGATATTCGAACATCATTGTCTGCTTGGCTTGTCTTGGGCGCTGTCTCGCCACGGTTTGTTATAACCGAAATGGTAGGAGCCAAGATGCGGAGTCATCGTAGTGGGTCTGCAGTACCACTACGCTCAGAAAAAGTGTCAATTAATTTAAAATAAATTTCTTTCTTGCTGTCATAACTACTCACTCCGGAACTTCGTAGTCAGAGGTTGTCTATTCGTGGTTTATCTGATTATGACAATATTGTCTGAGAACCCAATGGGTGATAAAGAGTGGCCAAATTTGTAGTCGTATCACAGAATTAAATGCAAAACTTCGAAACATGATTGAGATAGGTATTGATTTCTATTATTGTTTCGAGATGAGCAATGTGCTGGCTGAACCTGAGAAGTAATAGCCGCATCCACTATCTTACCAATGGACCTGTTATTTAGATTTTAAGTTTAGTTTTTCTTTTCACTCGATGTTTGCATTTACACTCTATGGATCAACCTGATAATCAAGTTTCCGTTGCTAAATGTAGAGTAATTGATAGTCTGCTTTGCTGTTGTAAATGTATTGCGGGAACAATAAGTATTGGAATCAATGTCATGTATATCAAATTCGCTATCTCTATGATTAGCCTCGGATTCAATTGTAGTTGGCTTGCTTATCACGCAATGATTGCAAGGGCTATTGGTTTTTTGAATAATTTCTTAGAATATCCGAGATGTGTTGGAGCGAACACCCTTCAAAGATATGCGCATAACGCAGTTACTGCAAAATCTATATCTCTGAATATATTAAGAATTCACCAATTTTAATCATTCTCTGGAAATATAATGAACTCACGGTAAGCTGATCATTTAATGTTTGTTCTATCATGCACTTTACCCCCCACATGTTTTTGATTTCATTCAGTCGCGTCCTTCATCGCAGAATACATAACCAACACCGTTATCAACATTTCACCCCCACAACGAAGGCAACACTCTCACCATTATTGTTGTTCCATGTATATCTCTGAATTAGTCAATAATTAATTATGCCTACATTCATCTCGGGCAATCTTTTTAATCTGCGTAAACGGCATTGCAAGAAACGTTTTCTTAGCCTCACATAACTATTCATATAATCTATTTATGGAAGTTAGTTGAACTGAAATTAATTACTTCATAATTTTCTTAGGGTTTGAGGTCAATTTTTTAATAGCTGCCAAACTATCTTTCTTGCAAATCAGTTGGAGTAGAATGTGAATTCTTTTGAGCTCTTTCAAAGAAATGTTTAACTAGTGGAAAATGCTGTAATTCTCAATCTGTCCACAAGCAATAATAAAGGAATTATGTTTTAATTGAACACAGAATATGTAATAATAACAGCATTAAAGAGTTATAGACATAACTTACTTTTCTGTCGAATCATCTTTTGGCCAAACGATTGCATCCCTGTCCAAGCAGTTTTTTTAATTATTAAACGCATCTTGTATTGATATGAATGATTCAATAGTATGAGAGATAAGTCGGACTGTGGTTTAGTGCAGAGTGTGCATGTTGATATGTTCTTAAAAGGAATCATGTCACGAATGTAAAAGCCACAATCTTTGTGTGATAAATACTCTCTCTTCTTAGAAATCTATCAGTAGGATCTATCTACGAATCATTTGGGATAAATACCGGAGAAAATGAATCTAATGTAAGTTAAAGATCTTTAGTGCACAGCACGACTGCAACAGACAAGTCTATAGCCGAGCATCTGACGCTCTGAGTACACATCTACTTCAATGCTTGGTAGCTCTAGATTATCTCATGTATTATCAATTATCTACATAATCAAACACACCTAGCATACACGACACACTACTGCATCACTGTTAGCCTCTCACGTTGCGGCCGAGGCGGTGATCTTCGATATCACTCTAGCGTGATCTTCGTCTGAGAGACAACATTGTGCATTTCATCACGAGCGCATTACTCATCTTCGCGTTGGGCGCTATTCTCTCGTCTGATACGAACACTGATCAGACTCGCTTTGTGTGTTCTCACACTTAGAGACGCTTCATCACTCGTACTTGCTGCTTCTCTGCTCTAGCACTACTGCAACGTGACTACCCCTGTTCTATTAAGAGACTGCGGCTTGGCTCGCGAGCATCCTTATTAGGGCCTTTGTTCATGATAGTGAGACGAGCATTCTCTCTTTTATGGAGGTCTTTTCCTGACACTGGTCCACTACTTGTTCAGCGCTACTGTCATAGCGGACGTGTCTTCGGACAGTGTTTCATCTAACAAGAGGTCTCGGAGGCTTCGTGCCTCACTATATTTGCGCGACTCTTCTACTGACTAAGCCGTCCGGACTGTGGTGCTGAGGTATTGTGCTCGATCAGGGTATTGGACCTTGTGAGATCTGCTTGCACCTGTTTCTAGCTGTCAGGTTGCTTATAATACTCTCTTATTAGGACCATCATACGTTGGCACGTCTCTTGTTCAGGACTCTATAGCCGCTGTAGATTACATACTAGTTGTCTTCGGCGTCTCTTCGCTAGGAGTTCGCGGACGAGGTTCGGAGCAAGACAACACACTAGGTACTGTGATCTCTGCTTTGAGGTGTGAGTGATCACTCTAAGAATATTTGGGGGGAATTTCTGGAATTGAGATGGTCTTTCTCAGACAAAGTAAGTGGTGCAGCGAGACTGGTAAGAATACACTGATGCACATGACGCTCACGGAACTCCGTCTCGATGACAGCGAGCAAGCTGCTAGGTGTCAGTTTTGAGCTACTGCGAGCGTCTAGATTACAACACTCTGAAGCATTAGTCTTCTAAGGGTGTAGAGAGATCGCATAAGTAAGTTCGTGAGGGAGGGTTACTAATTCTAAGTACTTATATCACAGCACACAAGTAGTTAGGATTGATGTAACGCAGGACACAACACGTCAAGATCAAGAGCGTTTATCTCTACGGGCTTGACAAGGATGAGAGCGGGGGACAAGACAGAGCGAGTCATAGACAACAGTAGGTCTCTCTTTAGAGTCACACACGCTTCTGTCTAGGGTTTGGTGCACTATGGGGGAGACATAGACACGTCGCGTCTCGTCGACGCATGCAACGTTGGGTGTGACGATATACAAGAGACAATGGATGAGGTGTATTCTACACGAGCACAAGGCTTATGGGGTCGAGAGTCTGGGTCTCAGTATATATCTCATTCAACACGACGCGTATATTGAGTATTTAGGAGGATCACGTGAGAGATATCAAATTATAGTTATGGATCACATTGGGCGTGGAATATTACCGTTGGGGATGACTGTATGTAGTAGGGTGTTGGGTGTCTTATCTTTGCACTCACACTGCATGAGAACAGTGGACATAGCGTGAGAGTTGCGGGCGTAACCTGGAGTGGGAAATCAGGATTGAGACGATGGTGCTGTATGATCTGGTGCATATGACACGACGATAACATGATGTGGTGATTACACACAGAAGAGTGATGGTTTTTCATATACTATGAGTCACAGAGAAGGAGGAACGAAACGATCGGGATACTTAGGGTCTGAGTGAGTATAATCACGGTTTGCGTGGGGTGGCTTTTCTGGAGTACACAAGGTGCACAGTTCTAGTCGTGCACTAGTAACAATACTCTGGCTTACTTAGGGGATGAGAAGTTTTCTGGGGGGGATGGGGTGGTAGGGGGTCTGTTAATTGGGGGGAGCCACACACATAACACAGTATGACGGAGAGGACACTCGTGGGATGGGGAAGAGTTCTCTGAGAATCATCAGAATTGGCGGATAGGCGAGTCTCTGTGCGGTTTATGAGTCACGCCACGAGTCACAACGGACGCAAGGATCACTTGTGGTCAGAGCATGCTCTCGCATTTTCTTCATTCTAGGACTGACGAGACTGATGGTGTAGGGATGGGTGGATCCGGCAGGGGGACAAGAGGCCTTGCATGAACGAGTGCAGGGAGTGGACATGAGTGAGAGAGAAGGATGTAGGGGGTGACTATGGTGAGGACAGCGGATATCTGTCGAACAGCGGGTCTTCTTACCTAACAGTCACACACTAGATGGACGTATTGAGTGGCTATCCTCGGATTAGAGTGATCATAGAGTTCTAGACTGCAGGGTCACACGTTTTTGGGCAGTGAGTGGTTATCAGTCTTATGTTAATGATGAGGGCACTATGGGAGGAGGGGGACTTGTTGGGTATAGAGAGGGAGGAGGTGGGATGTAGATAGCTGAGGATCACAGTCTGATACTTGATCGGGTGCACAAGTCTTGACTCTGAGTTCTTGGATGATATTGGGGTTTCGTTATTGGGGCACTTGAGTACGAGTCGATAATGGTCCGACGTATTCTGTCTGATGAGTGGTCTAAGTGTCGGTGGGTTCTAGGCAGCGAGGGGGTGAGATAGAACAAGGAAGAGACAGTCTCATCTATAGAGTGAGGAGGCTTGGATGGGGAACACAGTATGGGGTAGGAATTAGGGTATATTTTGGGGTATTTGGGGAGTATTGTGTATAGAATGGAAGTATTGATAGAGTGAATGAGGGAGTGGGGTAGATGTAATGGTGTGGGTTTGGAGGTATTGGGTGTGTTTGGGAGAGTTGATGGAATTAGGTTTAGATAGATGGGTTTTGGGTGGGGTTTTGGGGAGTGTTTGGGAGGTGAGATTTTGGGTTTTGGGGGGGGGAGTTTGGGGTAAGGAAGTTGGGGTATGTGGTGGGTGGGTATGGTGATTGGTGGTTGATTTTTGTAGAGAAGTAATAAGTATTGGGGTTTGTGGTAGTGTTGGTTGTTTGGGTGGGTGAGGGGTTAAGAGTGGTGTGGGTGGGTGGATAGGTTTGGGTTTATGTGGGGGTGTGTTTTGATGGAGTGGGTTTTTTAGGATTGGGGTTGTTGGGGGAGGGGGTTTGGGTAGGGGGTGAAGGATTGGTGGTTAGAGGGGTGGAGGAGGGAAGTATGAGGGATGAGTTGGGTGAGTATGGGTGGATGGATTTGGGGTTAGTTATTGGGGGTGGGGGGTGAGTGGTTGAATTAGGAAGATGGGGTGGATAGTAAAGAAGTGGTTGGGGGGTGGTATTTGGGTATGAGGAGAGAGAAGAATTAGGGTGGGTGATGTAGGGGGGATAGGTTTGAGGGGGTGATAAGAGATGTGAATTGGAGGGTGTGAGGGTTTTAGTTTGGGGGTTGGTTGAAGGGGATGGGAGGGGTGGGGAGTGGTCTTTCCAGAGGGAATTGGGTGTTTAAGAGCAGTTTGTTGAATCGTGGGAAGGAACGCGGTTTAAAAACATTGAAGCAGACATTTGCTGGTGTTACTCAAGGAAAGAAATCACCTAAACGAATGAATAAAGGAAGGAGGAAACATCGCGGAGCTGGTAAGGTGCGATCTTCAGTCAAAAGGCATTCACGCAAACGTCGCAGAGGCTCTAATCATTCATCAGGCGCTAAACGACGACGCTGCTATAACTTCTAATCATGGAGTGTAAAACTTCCGGTTTTTGTTTGTTCGATCAACAAGCCATACAGACAGATATTCTTAGTTCAAGTATTGTAGATTATCATCCTCGAACAGCTGAGAATGCTGGCCCCATTGAATTTGTTATTCCTGGTGGTAGTGATGACTACATAGATTTGAGTTATGCGATGCTTGATTTGAGGTTTAGAATTCAGCAAGCAGATGGAACTGCTATTGACGATGCACATAAAGTTGGACTGAACAATTTACCATTGACTACATTACTTCGTGATGTTTCTCTAACGATTGGAGAGCAGCAGGTGGAAGGTGGTCAAAGCGATTATCCCTATAAATCATATTTCAATCATGTATCACAGTTTCATCCAGCAGCACAAAAAAGTCATATGGAAGCCATGGGATGGTACAGAGATGAAGCAGGAAAATTTGATGTTGAAACAAACAGTGGCTTTGTAAAGCGATCTGCTATGATTAAAGATAGTAGAGTATGTCAGCTATATGGTCCGCTGAATTTAGACTTCTTTAGACAGTCAAAGTTTTTACTCTGTAATACCAGCATGCGACTCAAGCTGACATTGAATAAGCCTGAATTTGCGCTGAATGCATTTGCTAAAGTTGACAATTTTAGAATTCATGTGGAAGATATTGCACTTTACATTCGTCGAGTAGTACCGAATCCAAGTGTCATTAGAGGGCATGCTGAAGGCCTTAACCGCCAAAATGCCATTTACCCCGTTCAGCATACAAAGCTTCTCACCTTTACAATTCCGAAAGATCAAAAGAGTTTCATGAAAGATGGCCTCTTTCCATCGGAAGCACCGAAGCTCCTCATGGTGGCAATGGTTGAAAATGATGCATTTAATGGTAATATAAAGAAGAATCCTTTCAATTTTAAACACAATCAGTTAAGTGAAATTGCTTTACGTGTAAATGGTGTGAGTCATCCTGGTCCACCCTACAAACCAGATTTTGCTTCGGATCAATTTATGCGCAGTTATGTTGATTTTATGGATGTCTTTGGCTTTTACAATACGGATGACACCAACGGACTGACTATGAAAGAGTTTAAGAGTGGATATACTATTTATGCATTTGATTTGACTGCTGACAGCGATATTAGTGCACCCTATCGTCAAGCGAACGTGCCTCATAATATTCGTTTGGATTTGACGTTCAAAAGAACACTACCTGAGACGATCAATGTATTAATTTATGCAGTCTTCGATTCAAATATTGAAATTACAAAGTATCGTGACGTGATTCTTCAGTATAATCGTTAATGAGTTGGTTGACTGCTGACGATATTAAGACTAAAGTGCAGCGTAATGCAGACGAAGCGACGTTGAAAGCTTTCGATAATGTCTATTCACTCGATACCTTACCACCTGCAGTAAATCACTATCCCATCTTTATTGTGCTAAACACTCATTCACAGAATTTAGGCGGTGAGCATTGGAAAGCGATCTTTATTGGAGAAGACCGACGTGGTGAACTATTTGACTCTCTTGCTCAACCTCCAAATATACCAACACAGCAGTGGTTGAGAAAACATACGCGTCAATATCAGCGAAATGAACGCATACTACAACATCCACTTTCATCAACGTGTGGTGCTTTTGTACTGTACTTCATCTTAAAACGTTTACATGTATCTCGATTTGCATCTATTATTCAAAACTTTTCATGTAATCCATCCTCTAATGAAAAAATGATTTGTAAGTTCTATCATGATTTGAAATAAAAACATCATGTTGGAAAAATTGTTTTTTATTTTACAATCCGCTGGGTACGTACATACTCAATGAGATAGTCTAGGATCATATTTGCTTGTACATGAGATTTTAGTCCAGTAATGATCACTTTACTATTATGAAAGATTGCCACATGCACAGGAAACCAACAACTAATGAGAGCTGCAGGAAAAAGTTCGGGTTCATAACACAAACTGTAACTGCTGGTACGAATCTTCAAAAATGATAGATTGTCACTCAATTGAGTAGAGATCACCATATTGTCCACAGTCAGATTCGACATCACACACCTCTCCCTCTTCCATATCCGACGTAGTAGTCTTTGTAGCTCTAAGCGCATTGACTGCGCCGATGAATGAGAAAGGGCGCCGAGAATCTGTACAGTCCCATTTGGGAAGAGTTGAAGATTCCGTGAATTGTTCATCTTCACCACTAACATTTGAGGACGGCCCGGGTAATACTTGCTGTTTGGAAGCTGTTGGTGTAATGTTGTGAGATCGATTTTGGTGTAGAGTCTGAAGCGACGGAGAATGTTGACGATGGTGTAGCGATGGCGCTTCATGATGAAAGAATGAGTAAATTGAGCGATGTACCTTCCTTTTATACTTTTCCCCCAACTACCTTGATGAAATGTGAAGTTAGTATGAAGTTGGGAATGATAGAGTTGAATTCGCCGATTGTTGACGCGCAGCCAGATGCGATTTCCAATACGTGAATGTCTTTTCATATAGAAGTATTTCAAATCCTTCATGATATGATGTAGAGATTGAAAATGACGATAAGATAAAGCAAACTCTCTTCTCACATTTCCAGTTGAATCTTTGAAATAGACGTTTCGATCATGATCCGTTTCAATACGTTGTAGGGAATCTAATTTCCAACTCATGGTGCGTGGTAATCATGTCTGATTAAGATTTGCATAGTAGGGCGATGAACTCACGACGAATAAATGTCATGATGGAGCGATGTATGTATCTTCTATACTTCTCCCAATTGTATTTGCGAAATGAGAAACAGTTTGCGGAATGAGAATGGTAGATTTGAATTTCATTTCTGTAATGTTGAAGCCAAACTTGATCACCCAAGGAGATGAATCTTAATGTTTCAAAATATTCCAAATCCCTCATGATATCATTGAGGTTGACAAATTGTCGCCATGTTAATGTAATTCCTCTTGATGTATGACCATGAGAATTTTTGAAATGTACGTTTCCATCACGATCAACTCTGATATATTGTAGAGAGTCCAAAATCCAAGTCTTCATGATGTTATGCAAAGTTGCAGATCAGCAATATAAAAATGTCGTTTTATCATATTTTGCTTAGCAATGCGGCTACAAAGAGATTTACTAGTAATCGAGCCGCACTCTTTTCTACTCCCATTGATCATGCACAACAGCTAAATGGGAATTCGGAAGTGGGTGTCACTCAACTTGTTTATAGCAACTGTGTCTATACTTTTGATCATGAGGTGATGACTATTAATATGAGGCGTACAGCTGCTTATCAATGTGAAAAGGGGTGCCGAGTATACATTCCACAGTGGCCAAAGAAAGATCTCTTATCATGTAAAAAGTTTATATATGATTTCTTGAATAAAGCGTGTAAACATATTGTCCAATTTACTCCGCACAATGATGATTATAATTATGTACATCATGTAGTTGAGAAAGATTGGATTGTTGGTTTAAGTCCAAGTTTAAGAAATGATTTAGGCTACCTCGCTAGCGCCTTAACAAGCTATGATAATTTTAACGTTAATTACCACATAAGTGGTCATAAACAGTTAATATATCGAGAGGAAGCTTATTATGTAGATCTTATTCCAAGAAATGAGAAGACGTTGGTGAAGAAGATTGTGATTAAGCCAAGAAAGACAAACATGACTCCTGAAACATTATTGAAGAAATTTAATTATCTCCTTCGAGTTGATGGTAAACAAGTGGCAACATTGACTTATATTAAATCATCTAATCATATTGCAATAAGCAAATTAAATGATGATGATCTAGTATTAGTTTGTTCAAAAGATTTTCATCAGTTCTTACGACATCGTTCTGCAGCTGTTCATGGAAAATCTGATATGCAACATTTACCATGTGAAAGGTCAAATCAATTTGATACAGAATGGGCCGTATCTTTATACAGAAAGTGTGTAGAGCCTTTTGGTGGTATCTTACATGAAACAAGAGTGTTGATGCCTCGCATTATTACTTCGGTTAAATTGGTTGTAGATTATTTAAATGAAGTGATTAATGAGCAACATATTTCATTTTCTGAAAAAGAAGGTACTTTGTCTCTCACTATAAGTGGAAAAGGTATTGAACTAATTATGGATAAAACTCTAATGGACATTTTGGGTTTTGATCAAAATATCTTTAAAAGTGGTACTGTAACCAAAGCTAGCGCAGACATGTCGCTATCGCGTCGTATTAACTATTTTCAGATATATTCCAATATTGGTGAAGATGTACGTGTGGAGATGTTGAAGCTCCATTGCTAGCAATGATACCATACCAGCCAAAAAGCTGCAGTATTTTATCTGAGCATACTTTCAAGAAAGTGCATTATACAAAGCTGAAATCAAACTACATCCCACAAATTGATATTGCCATTTATGACGATGCTGGTGCGTTGATTCCTTTTCATAAAGATGCTGTGACAAGTATCACACTCCATTTCCGAATGAATATTTAATGCAAAAGTATGCTAATATATTTTTCCAATGTGAATAATATGGAAAGTGAAAATAAGGACTCGTTTCTAATCTACTTGCCCAGTAATGCTTCTATGAATAAATTTCCCAAAAATAAACCATCAGACTATCGAGTAGAATTAAATCGGCCACTGCATTTAGAAGGTGAATGGGAAGTTGGCGTTTCTAGTATTTGCTATGATAGCAATATTCAGAATGTGAATGATTTGGAAGAAATGATATTGACTCCTCGCACCCATGATGGAATAACGATGAATAATGCATTTCAGTTCCCATACAATTTAACATCAGATGGAAAGTGGAAACTATGAATGGATTCAGATAAAATCAGATTCTTATGAGCCATTTGGGAATGAGAAAATTATTAAGGCATTCAACAGTGGTAATACTTCCATCATGAAGAATAAAAATCAGAAAGCTTATGAGTTTACTATCTATCATTGGAGTGGGAGACAGTTCCTCCGCTTTCATTCTTTTACTAAAGGTCTTACGCTGAGGTTGGATAGTGAATTCTATCCACATCTTGGTTTTGGTCATGGACTACATCTAACGTCAATTGCTACTGCAAATGTTAAAAAGTTTATTCAAATCGAATCAACAAATTTCATTATAGATTTAAAATATTTGATGAAGATGTTGTAGAATGCGAAGAACGCATCATTTTGAAAAAGCGTGGTGTTCAACCTTTATCACTTATTGAGTTAGTAAAACGATGGAATGAGACTGTGGGTAAGAAGTATGGAGAGAAAATTATGGCGGACAAAATTAAGTTGGTTATTCAGAAATATAATGACAAACTTACAGTTTATTTCTCTCCAACCTTGCGTCATTTTGTAAGACATTATACACCTATTATTGGAAGCGGTGTGGTGTATGCTTCTCATGAATATCACACTAAAGCTGATTCAGTTAATGATGAATGGTGGGTGGACATCTATGGCGATCGCATCAAGGAAAATTTGTTTACCAGTCTTATGAAAGAATCTGAAAGTTGCTATCAATATAAATGCCGCGTCTATTTCATAACAGTTGAAAGCTTCATTCATGTAGTAAATCTTTATAACAAACAGAAGTTGAAGCATGTGATGAAAAATAAATCATGGATGTTAAAGACACACCACATTTCGTTTTTCAATTGATAATCAACGCGTTGTTCTGAAAATGGGCTGATGACATTCAAATGTCAGCTTGAGACAGAATTTGAAAAAACTCTTTGGTTTTTCAATGCTACAAACTGTGTTTGCTGCTGCGCATACGATTGGTATAGAAACACCAATGACACTGCATAAACATGAACAGCACCTGTACATTCAAAGTTGATTTTGATTGTCTACACGTATTTCTGTTGGTGAGGGAGGAAAAAAAGATAACGATTTTTTTTTTACGGCGATTTCAATTTTCATGATTAAAAGACGCTTTCATATGGAATAGTCGAGGAAGATGTATTTTTGAATCATTTTTCTATACATCCCGTCCGTGCAAACAAAACTATACCCCTCTATTGCTATCAAAATTACCAATGGTTTACTAAGAGGTTGCATCCCCACACCCCATTTGTGAAAGATACTAAATCCCTCATAAACCGTTAGTGTGTTCGTGAAAACAAAGTGAAGTCATTTGTGTGATATGTTTATTGAAATTTAAAAATATGTATATGAAAAAGAGTCTTTTCACAGATATAGGGGGAATGGGCTGACTGTAGGGCATATATTCACAAGGAAGAAACTAAGGTATCTCATGCGATTACATAAAACAACCATGTATATCTACAAAAAGCAACATCAAAATACTGAGTTAAGGTTGAATATGTCAATACGAATAATTTAACTAGAATAATCCTGAAAATCTAGATAAATGATCACAACAAACAAACATCCGAGAATGATCTATAGACAATTACATATGAAATTAGTTAATGACATAGATTAGACTATATGAATAAAGACGTATTCACGATAAAATATTTCCACTCTGATTAAAACTCATCGTCACAGTAGAATATTTACCTCAATCAAATTAGTGTGACCAATCAAATTATAGAATCATTAAAAATAAAAAAATGAAAAATACATATCAAAGTCCAACAACGAATCACAATAAGAAACATAACATCAACAAGATGCACATTATTCCGCAAATACAATCATACATTATACAATTCTTACAATTAAATCATTTTAACTTCACGATACAAACAGCATTAAAAAATCAATCCCATGAAAGAATCCCTAGTAAAACAATCTCCATCTATGACATAAATAAATCCAATGACCCACATCATAGGAAATATCTATTGTCATAATCTCAACCATACGAAATATAATATTCACATCCAAAACTATAAAACATAAACCCATGCAGCACATTCAATGAAAAAAACCTCAAGTCCGGAACATCTTACAAAATCATCCTTAATACAAACAATTTACATATAAACTAAAGATAAACACCAACCGCAACAACTACACAAATGAACACGCAGTGTTGACGAACAGAAAATAACATCACATCTTAACAAATAAATAAAACTAAACATCGAACCAATCCAAAAGAAACCACAAAACACTCCCGAACAAACAACAAAAAATACAAATCTCAAATAATATTCATCCTGAATTTGGGTAGTGTGAGTTTTAATTCTTTGGGTATGGAGTATGATTTGTGTCAGGATGTCCATTGGAAGAGATTGTTGATGTCCTATCCAACACCTCATTATCCTCGCCATGCTGAAAGTGCTCGTTTCTTGAACGTGTACGTTTTTCCACAGTAATGAACTTGGAGGATTTAAGATTGTCATATTGACAAACGTTATAGTTTTATTTTTATAGGCATTCTTATTAGTGACCGATGTTTCATTTTATGAACAAGTCATTTTGATATACATTAGCAACGCTTAATACTAACTGCACATTCTTTTAATTTCATGAATACATTTTAGGACGAGGGATAATCAATTTTTTCATCTATGTCCTTCCTGCGATTTTCATCCATAAAACAACCAAGTTTGGCTTTATTCTGTATGGATTAGAGTGGATGTGTGGGATTGTAGTTAGATGTGTCGAAATATTTTTCTAATGACTTGCCTACTTCATTAAAAGTAAATCCTTTTTTGAGTGGTAATGTCCAAAAAACGAAACTATCTGTATCACCACCCAGCAAGAGCGAACCTCTTGTACGAGAGGGCATTGGTTTTTTATATTTTGTAGACGCGTTGAAACAATTAATCCCAAGCATGGAAATAATCAACAATACGGCTTGCCACCAATATAGATGGTGTTTGCATCAACTCCACTTTCAGATTTAATCATTTTAATACACCTACAAGATCCGCATCTATGATGTCCTCAATCACTGAACAAGAGGTGATGATGTCAATTTGTGATATTTTTGTTTCGTCAAGCGAACTACTTAGTTTGTAGTTCATACTTTTTCTAAACATCACTCCATGGTCTTTCCGAAAAGACTGTTACTTCTTTATATTTTATAAAAATCCCTTTTTCAAACAAATTATTTTGGGCGAGTGCACGTTTTTTTTGACTGATACTATCTATGTAGGGTTAGAAGGAAGGCTTTCTCCTCTTAAATTTGATAATCGAGTGAACTGACCTATCGAAGCGAAGCCCCTTATATTTCTAAATAGAATTTTAGTCTGCATAATGTGTACCTAGATAAAATTTTCTTATTCATAATTGGTAGAGTAACAGATATGCGGCATGGTTAATGTACCTTTGCTGACACACACTCTGTTAAGTTATTATAAAATTTGTGACATGAATGGAAAAAACAAATCTTTTCTGTCCACTTCACCAGATTCAGGTGCAGTGGAGAAATGCATCATTTTTATTTTTAATGCTATTTGGAGTAAAACAAATCTACTTCAAAATATGAAATATCCCCAAACACCTTCATTCTGGAATCTTCAGTATGTTTTGAAGGGTTGTAGTAATACTCAAGCTCATCTTGATTAAACCACCTAAAACTGCTGAATGAGGTAGTGGTTTACGACAGTGAACTGCCATAATAAATTATTTATGGTCATAGTACTATTAGGTTGGATATTGAATCAAATCACATTACTGTTTCAGATTTTATAATTGATGATAATTTACAAAAGTAAGACCACCGCGTATTTCCGCGCTCAAATATATTATACATCCTCCGGGTCTTGTAAGAGATGAATGGTCTATACTCACCAGTCATTTTAAAGGCTGAAGTAAAGGACATGGCTGGGTATAACTGACAAAGTGGGACAGGATCTAATTTGTCCTTCTTTCTAATGCCACCAGCGTCGAAATTCCTAGAAAGACATCCAAGCCACCAAAATGACCATCATAATTCTAAGATAAGCGATCATAAAATGCTGCCAAACGTTTTTACATTCAAATTTTTAACCATGCCTCTTGAGCATGTTCCATAGTCCTCTACTGGACAATCTTCACCCTTCAAAATGTCTTTTGAATTTTGACAATGGAAGGAAAGGGTTGTTTCATTTAGTTTAAGACATTGAGCTAAAATACAGCAGTAAGGAAAGAACTCCATTGCGAAGTAGAATATTTCATACCGTTAAGATTGGATAGTGTTTCTTTCAAAGTTTGGGGTACTAATGGGAGAGAAACTTGAGAATTTTCGAACGTAGAGAAGCACGTGACGCTGACAGAATTTGGAATGAATCTAAAAATTTTCTTTCGAAGAAGACTGACATCTGTTTCTTTAGTTTTTATCTAACTGGTACTTTTTGCTGACATTGCCATGAATTTTTCTCGATTACAGTTTGGTGCAATTATCATTAAACCTGGCCCACGATTTCATCGGGCTCACACCATCCTTTAATGAGGCATATTGACGGTCAGAGCCCTTAGAAAGATTATGAAAAATGACGGGTAGTACATCGACGTCCTCAACCTAAAGTTTAAAGTTACATTTGGAGGCAGAGTGCGTTTTTGCTAAATTTACACAGTGATGTGATCATGATCACGCATCTTTCAAAATTTTAACGTCAAATCAAACGTTTTTATGACATTTAGGACAGGAATGTGGGCAACTTTCAAATTTTTGTTTTTGTCTTCATGCTGACAGATGTAGTGACTTACGCTGCAATTGGCATATATTAATGATTGATGAAATTTATGCAGCTTATTTATCGAGCCATGGTCTACCGAAAATTTTTTAAATGCAATCTTCACCTTGCCAAGTCAGCATTTTGTTTTGGTCTATTCCTAAAGTGATAAGTGCCATAGTTTCATAGCAGGATATTGGCTCCTAGGCTTGTGGATGATGATCAACAATGTAAGCATTCTAGATGTCTGCGTAAATGACACTCAGGGGACACATAATTTCGTCACCATTATCCCCTACATGTGAAAATATTTTTATCTTGGGCGTTGCGTTTTCCATTTGGTAATTTACCTCGCTTAGCACCATTCATTTGTGACTTATCAAATTTATTCTTTACTCCAAAATGATCGTGATTGCAGCGGTCGCATACAAAATGTTCAACCGCTATTTAAGTGCCCCAAGTGAGTG
>CAJQUW010013622.1:0-90324 GCA_907163375.1 Prostheceraeus crozeri | reverse complement strand
ATTGCATCTATCAAGAAATTATCAAAAGCGAGTGGTCTTCCACAATCACAAGTGAAACGATGGTTAAAGGGTCAGGCTACCTATACACTCCACAAACAAGCGAAAAAGAAGTACCGCACCCGCCATTATATTGTTCATGACATCGATGAACAGTGGCAAGCAGATTTGTGCGATGTTGCCTCCATTTCAAAACATAACTTGGGCAATAATTTTATTTTAACCGTCATTGATATTTTCTCGCGTTATGCGTGGGCTCAACCTTTAAAAACTAAAGAAGGGAAAGGAGTAGCAAAAGCATTCCAAACAATTTTTCGAGAAGGTCGCATTCCAAAAAGAATTCAGAGTGATCAAGGAAAAGAGTTTGAAAATCAGCATGTGACAAGATTATTTGAGAGGCATGACATTGAGTTGTTTAGTGTAAAGAGCGCTTATAAAGCTGCACTCGTTGAACGTTTTAATCGCACATTAAAAAATCGTTTGTGGCGACATTTTACTGCCAACTTGACACAAAATTGGACAAAGGTTCTACAAGATACACTCCATGCCTACAATCACTCTATCCATCGTTCTATTGGACTCAGACCAGTAGATGTAAATGCTGACAATGTAGATAAAGTGCGCGAATCATTCCAACGTAAACGCACTCATGTGAAAAGTGATGTGAAAATTGGCGATAAAGTTCGTATCTCAAAAGTGAAAAGTGTTTTTGCTAAAGGGTACCTCCCGAATTGGACAGAGGAGGTATTTACAGTATCAAGGATTAATCAAAAAGACTCTCCGACCACCTACAAGTTGAAAGATTACGATAATGAAGAAATTGAGGGTAGCTTTTACCGCGATGAGATTGAGGTAGTCACTGAAAGTGAAACATATTTGGTAGAGAAAATCATTCGATGTAAAAAACGGCAAGGTGAAGAATGGTGTCTTGTTAAATGGACTGGTTATCCTTCAAGTATGAACTCTTGGATGCGTCGTGCCGACATCTTTCATCTAAGTGATCGACAGTGATTCATGCAAAGTTGTAACTAACAATGTTTAGGGTTTGAGCTATGAATCCAACTGCCTCATTTTATTCACGACCCTCCTACGTAAGTGGTGGAGGACAAATTTACATCGGTGCTCGCCGCCAACGTGGAGGTAGCATACTTGGTGCACTGAAATCTGTTGTAGCACCTCTCATATCCAATGTCGGTAGATCTTTAAAACGAAATGTTTTAAGTAATGCCGTTGGCTTTGCTGGTGATGTTGCTAGTGATCTTTCCAGAGGTAGAAGTTTTAAGAGCAGTTTGTTGAATCGTGGGAAGGAACGCGGTTTAAAAACATTGAAGCAGACCATTGCTGGTGTTACTCAAGGAAAGAAATCACCTAAACGAATGAATAAAGGAAGGAGGAAACATCGCGGAGCTGGTAAGGTGCGATCTTCAGTCAAAAGGCATTCACGCAAACGTCGCAGAGGCTCTAATCATTCATCAGGCGCTAAACGACGACGCTGCCATAACTTCTAATCATGGAGTGTAAAACTTCCGGTTTTTGTTTGTTCGATCAACAAGCCATACAGACAGATATTCTTAGTTCAAGTATTGTAGATTATCATCCTCGAACAGCTGAGAATGCTGGCCCCATTGAATTTGTTATTCCTGGTGGTAGTGATGACTACATAGATTTGAGTTATGCGATGCTTGATTTGAGGTTTAGAATTCAGCAAGCAGATGGAACTGCTATTGACGATGCACATAAAGTTGGACTGAACAATTTACCATTGACTACATTACTTCGCGATGTTTCTCTAACGATTGGAGAGCAGCAGGTGGAAGGTGGTCAAAGCGATTATCCCTATAAATCATATTTCAATCATGTATCACAGTTTCATCCAGCAGCACAAAAAAGTCATATGGAAGCCATGGGATGGTACAGAGATGAAGCAGGAAAATTTGATGTTGAAACAAACAGTGGCTTTGTAAAGCGATCTGCTATGATTAAAGATAGTAGAGTATGTCAGCTATATGGTCCGCTGAATTTAGACTTCTTTAGACAGTCAAAGTTTTTACTCTGTAATACCAGCATGCGACTCAAGCTGACATTGAATAAGCCTGAATTTGCGCTGAATGCATTTGCTAAAGTTGACAATTTTAGAATTCATGTGGAAGATATTGCACTTTACATTCGTCGAGTAGTACCGAATCCAAGTGTCATTAGAGGGCATGCTGAAGGTCTTAACCGCCAAAATGCCATTTACCCCGTTCAGCATACAAAGCTTCTCACCTTTACAATTCCGAAAGATCAAAAGAGTTTCATGAAAGATGGCCTCTTTCCATCGGAAGCACCGAAGCTCCTCATGGTGGCAATGGTTGAAAATGATGCATTTAATGGTAATATAAAGAAGAATCCTTTCAATTTTAAACACAATCAGTTAAGTGAAATTGCTTTACGTGTTAATGGTGT
Organism: Prostheceraeus crozeri; assembly: GCA_907163375.1. Taxonomy (NCBI): domain Eukaryota; kingdom Metazoa; phylum Platyhelminthes; order Polycladida; family Euryleptidae; genus Prostheceraeus; species Prostheceraeus crozeri. The sequence continues at coordinate 87,882 of CAJQUW010013622.1, read as the reverse complement.
GAGTCATCCTGGTCCACCCTACAAACCAGATTTTGCTTCGGATCAATTTATGCGCAGTTATGTTGATTTTATGGATGTCTTTGGCTTTTACAATACGGATGATACCAACGGACTGACTATGAAAGAATTTAAGAGTGGATATACTATTTATGCATTTGATTTGACTGCTGACAGCGATATTAGTGCACCCTATCGTCAAGCGAACGTGCCTCATAATATTCGTTTGGATTTGACGTTCAAAAGAACACTACCTGAGACGATCAATGTATTAATTTATGCAGTCTTCGATTCAAATATTGAAATTACAAAGTATCGTGACGTGATTCTTCAGTATAATCGTTAATGAGTTGGTTGACTGCTGACGATATAAAGTGCAGCGTAATGCAGACGAAGCGACGTTGAAAGCTTTCGATAATGTCTATTCACTCGATACCTTACCACCTGCAGTAAATCACTATCCCATCTTTATTGTGCTAAACACTCATTCACAGAATTTAGGCGGTGAGCATTGGAAAGCGATCTTTATTGGAGAAGACCGACGTGGTGAACTATTTGACTCTCTTGCTCAACCTCCAAATATACCAACACAGCAGTGGTTGAGAAAACATACGCGTCAATATCAGCGAAATGAACGCATACTACACTATCCACTTTCATCAACGTGTGGTGCTTTTGTACTGTACTTCATCTTAAAACGTTTACATGTATCTCGATTTGCATCTGTTATTCAAAACTTTTCATGTAATCCATCCTCTAATGAAAAAATGATTTGTAAGTTCTATCATGATTTGAAATAAAAACTTCATGTTGGAAAAATTGTTTTTTATTTTACAATCCGCTGGGTACGTACATACTCAATGAGATAGTCTAGGATCATATTTGCTTGTTCATGAGATTTTAGTCCAGTAATGATCACTTTACTATTATGAAAGATTGCCACATGCACAGGCAACCAACAACTAATGAGAGCTGCAGGAAAAAGTTCGGGTTCATAACACAAACTGTAACTGCTGGTACGAATCTTCAAAAATGATAGACTGTCACTCAATTGAGTAGAGATCACCATATTGTCCACAGTCAGATTCGACATCACACACCTCTCCCTCTTCCATATCCGACGTAGTAGTCTCTGTAGCTCTAAGCGCATTGACTGCGCCGATGAATGAGAAAGGGCGCCGAGAATCTGTACAGTCCCATTTGGGAAGAGTTGAAGATTCCGTGAATTGTTCATCTTCACCACTAACATTTGAGGACGGCCCGGGTAATACTTGCTGTTTGGAAGCTGTTGGCGTAATGTTGTGAGATCGATTTTGGTGTAGAGTCTGAAGCGACGGAGAATGTTGACGATGGTGTAGCGATGGCGCTTCATGATGAAAGAATGAGTAAATTGAGCGATGTACCTTCCTTTTATACTTTCCCCCAACTACCTTGATGAAATGTGAAGTTAGTATGAAGTTGGGAATGATAGAGTTGAATTCGCCGATTGTTGACGCGCAGCCAGATGCGATTTCCAATACGTGAATGTCTTTTCATATAGAAGTATTTCAAGTCCTTCATGATATGATGTAGAGATTGAAAATGACGATAAGATAAAACAAACTCTCTTCTCACATTTCCAGTTGAATCTTTGAAATAGACGTTTCGATCATGATCCGTTTCAATACGTTGTAGGGAATCTAATTTCCAACTCATGGTGCGTGGTAATCATGTCTGATTAAGATTTGCATAGTAGGGCGATGAACTCACGACGAATAAATGTCATGATGGAGCGATGTATGTATCTTCTATACTTCTCCCAATTGTATTTGCGAAATGAGAAACAGTTTGCGGAATGAGAATGGTAGATTTGAATTTCATTTCTGTAATGTTGAAGCCAAACTTGATCACCCAAGGAGATGAATCTTAATGTTTCAAAATATTCCAAATCCCTCATGATATCATTGAGGTTGACAAATTGTCGCCATGTTAATGTAATTCCTCTTGATGTATGACCATGAGAATTTTTGAAATGTACGTTTCCATCACGATCAACTCTGATATATTGTAGAGAGTCCAAAATCCAAGTCTTCATGATGTTATGCAAAGTTGCAGATTAGCAATATAAAAATGTCGTTTTATCATATTTTGCTTAGCAATGCGGCTACAAAGAGATTTACTAGCAATCGAGCCGCACTCTTTTCTACTCCCATTGATCATGCACAACAGCTAAATGGGAATTGGGAAGTGGGTGTCACTCAACTTGTTTATAGCAACTGTGTCTATACTTTTGATCATGAGGTGATGACTATTAATATGAGGCGTACAGCTGCTTATCAATGTGAAAAGGGGTGCCGAGTATACATTCCACAGTGGCCAAAGAAAGATCTCTTATCATGTAAAAAGTTTATATATGATTTCTTGAATAAAGCGTGTAAACATATTGTCCAATTTACTCCGCACAATGATGATTATAATTATGTACATCATGTAGTTGAGAAAGATTGGATTGTTGGTTTAAGTCCAAGTTTAAGAAATGATTTAGGCTACCTCGCTAGCGCCTTAACAAGCTATGATAATTTTAACGTTAATTACCACATAAGTGGTCATAAACAGTTAATATATCGAGAGGAAGCTTATTATGTAGATCTTATTCCAAGAAATGAGAAGACGTTGGTGAAGAAGATTGTGATTAAGCCAAGAAAGACAAACATGACTCCTGAAACATTATTGAAGAAATTTAATTATCTCCTTCGAGTTGATGACAAACAAGTGGCAACATTGACTTATATTAAATCATCTAATCATATTGCAATAAGCAAATTAAATGATGATGATCTAGTATTAGTTTGTTCAAAAGATTTTCATCAGTTCTTACGACATCGTTCTGCAGCTGTTCATGGAAAATCTGATATGCAACATTTACCATGTGAAAGGTCAAATCAATTTGATACAGAATGGGCCGTATCTTTATACAGAAAGTGTGTAGAGCCTTTTGGTGGTTTCTTACATGAAACAAGAGTGTTGATGCCTCGCATTATTACTTCGGTTAAATTGGTTGTAGATTATTTAAATGAAGTGATTAATGAGCAACATATTTCATTTTCTGAAAAAGAAGGTACTTTGTCTCTCACTATAAATGGAAAAGGTATTGAACTAATTATGGATAAAACTCTAATGGACATTTTGGGTTTTGATCAAAATATCTTTAAAAGTGGTACTGTAACCAAAGCTAGCGCAGACATGTCGCTATCGCGTCGTATTAACTATTTTCAGATATATTCCAATATTGGTGAAGATGTACGTGTGGGAGATGTTGAAGCTCCATTGCTAGCAATGATACCATACCAGCCAAAAAGCTGCAGTATTTTATCTGAGCATACTTTCAAGAAAGTGCATTATACAAAGCTGAAATCAAACTACATCCCACAAATTGATATTGCCATTTATGATGATGCTGGTGCGTTGATTCCTTTTCATAAAGATGCTGTGACAAGTATTACACTCCATTTCCGAATGAAGAGTTAATGCAAAAGTATGCTAATATATTTTTCCAATGTGAATAATATGGAAAGTGAAAATAAGGACTCGTTTCTAATCTACTTGCCCAGTAATGCTTCTATGAATAAATTTCCCAAAAATAAACCATCAGACTATCGAGTAGAATTAAATCGGCCACTGCATTTAGAAGGTGAATGGGAAGTTGGCGTTTCTAGTATTTGCTATGATAGCAATATTCAGAATGTGAATGATTTGGAAGAAATGATATTGACTCCTCGCACCCATGATGGAATAACGATGAATAATGCATTTCAGTTCCCATACAATTTAACATCAGATGGAAAGTGGAACTATGAATGGATTCAGATAAAATCAGATTCTTATGAGCCATTTGGGAATGAGAAAATTATTAAGGCATTCAACAGTGGTAATACTTCCATCATGAAGAATAAAAATCAGAAAGCTTATGAGTTTACTATCTATCATTGGAGTGGGAGACAGTTCCTCCGCTTTCATTCTTTTACTAAAGGTCTTACGCTGAGGTTGGATAGTGAATTCTATCCACATCTTGGTTTTGGTCATGGACTACATCTAACGTCAATTGCTACTGCAAATGTTAAAAAAGTTTATTCAACTCGAATCAACAAATTTCATTATAGATTTAAAATATTTGATGAAGATGTTGTAGAATGCGAAGAACGCATCATTTTGAAAAAGCGTGGTGTTCAACCTTTATCACTTATTGAGTTAGTAAAACGATGGAATGAGACTGTGGGTAAGAAGTATGGAGAGAAAATTATGGCGGACAAAAATAAGTTGGTTATTCAGAAATATAATGACAAACTTACAGTTTATTTCTCTCCAACCTTGCGTCATTTTGTAAGACATTATACGCCTATTATTGGAAGCGGTGTGGTGTATGGTTCTCATGAATATCACACTAAAGCTGATTCAGTTAATGATGAATGGTGGGTGGACATCTATGGCGATCGCATCAAGAAAATTTACCAGTCTTATGAAGAATCTAAAGTTGCTATCAATATAATGCCGCGTCTATATCATACAGTTGAAAGCTTCATTCATGTAGTAAATCCTTATATACAACAGAAGTTGAAGCATGTGATGAAAAGTAAATATGATGTAAAGACACACCACATTTCGTTTTCAATTGAAAAACAACGCGTTGTTCTGAAACTGGGTGATGACATTCAATGTCAATTGAGTAAAAATTTGAAAAAACTCTTTGGCTTTTCAATGCTACAAACTGTGTTTGCTGCTGCGCATACGATTGGTATAGAAACACCAATGACACTTGATAAACATGAACAACACCTTTACATTCAAAGTGATTTGATTTTACCTATTTCTGTTGGCGAGAAAAAAGAATACATTTTACGTGATTTCATTCATGATAAAGACGCTTCATATGGAATAGTCGAGAAGATGTTTGAATCTATTTTCTATCATCCCGTCGTCAAACAAACTATACCCTCTATTGCTATCAAAATTACCAATGGTTTACAAGAGTGTATCCATGTGAAAGATACTAAATCCCTCGTAACTTTAGTGTTTCGGAAAACAAAGTGAAGTCATTGTGATATGTTTATTGAAATAAAAATATGTATATGAAAAAGTCTTTTCACAGATATAGGGGGAATGGGCTGACTGTAGGCATATATTCACAAGGAAGAAACGATCTCATGCGATACATAAAACAACCATGTATATCTACAAAAAGCAACATCAAAATACTGAGTTAAAGTTGATTATGTCAATACATCTCCTGAATGTGGTAGCGTGAGTTTTATTCTTTTGGGTGGAGGTATGTTTGTGTCAGGATGTCCATGTGGAAGAGATGTGTTATGTCCTATCCAACACCTCTTATCCTCCCATGCTGAAAGTGCTCGTTTCTTGAACGTGTACGTTTTCACAGTATGAACTTGAGATTTTAAGATTGTCATATTGACAAACGTTATAGTTTTATTTTTATAGGCCTTCTTATAGGACCGATGTTTCATTTTATGAACAATGGATTTTGATATACCTTTAGCACGCTTAATACTATCTGCACATTCTTTTAGTTTCATGGAATACATTTTAGGACGGAGGAGAATCATTTCATCTATTTCCTTTCCTGCTGTTTCATCCTTAAAACAACCAAGTTTGGCTTTATTCTGTATGGAATAGAGTGGATGAGTGGGATTGTAGTTAGATGTATCGAAATATTTTTCTAATGACTTACCTACTTCATTAAAATTTAAATCTTTTTGAGTGGTAATTCCTAAAAAGAAACTATCTGTATCACCACCCAGCAAGCGAACCTCTTTTACGAGAGGGCATGGTTTTAATATTTTGTAGAAGAGTTGATACATTTCAAGCTTGGAATAATCTAAAACGGCTTGCCCAATATAGATGGGTTTGCACAACTCAACTTCTGATTTAATCATTTTAACACCTACAAGATCCTCATCGATGATGTCTCTATCAATGAAAAGAGGTGATGAGGTCAATTTGTGATATTTTTGTTCATCAACGACTAGTTTGTAATTCATACGTTTTCTAACATCCTCCATGGTCTTTCCGAATAGACTATTATTCTTATATTTATAAAAATCCTTTTCAAAATTATTTTGGGCGAGTGCACGTTTTTGACTGTTACTATCTATGTAGGGTTTGAGGAAGGCTTTCTGTCTAAATTTGATAATGCGGTGAACTGACTTTAGAAGCATGCCCATTTCTAAATAGAATTTTAATATGCAGAAGTGTACGAGATAATTTTTCTTATCATATTGGGTGAGTAAAAGTTTGCGGCATGGTTTGTACCTTGGCTGTCCACACTCTGTTAAGTTATTATGAAATTGTGACATGAATGGTGAAAACATATCTTCAGTCACTTCGCCAGATTCAGGTGCGAGTGGGAAATCAGCAGTTTTATTTTTAATACTATTTGGATAAATCAAATCCACTTCAAAATAATATCCCCAATCACCTTCATCTGGAATATTCAGTATGTTTGAAGGGTTGGAGTAATACTCAAGCTCATTTTGATTTAACCAACTAAACTCGGAATGAGGTAGTGGTTTAGACAGTGAACTGCCATATAAATTATTTTGGTCATAGTACTTTAGGTGGATATGATCATCACCTACTGTTTCAGATTTTATATGATGTTTATTTACAAATGTGAGACCACCGCGTATTCCGCGCTCAAATATATTATACATCTCCGGGTCTTGTAAGAGATGAATGGTCTCACCAGTCATTTTAAAGGCTGATTTAAAGGACATGGCTGGTAGACTGACAAAGTCGATAGGATCTAATTTGTCTTCTTCTAATGCCACTCGTCGAAACTCCTGAAAGACATCAGCCAGCAAAATGACATCTAATTCTAAGTAAGCGATCATATAATCGCCAAACGTTTTACAATTAAATTTTAACCATGCCTCTTGAGCATGTTCATAGTCCTCTACTGGACAATCTTCACCCGTCAAATCGTTTTTGAATTTGTCAATGGAAGGAAGGGTTGTTTCATTTAGTTTAGACATTGAGCTAAAATACGCATAAGGAAAGACTCCTTTGCGAGTGATTATTTCATCCGTTAAGTTTGGATAGTGTTTCTTCAAAGTTTGACTATGGGGAAGAAACTTGAGATTACGAACGAGAGAAGCTAGTGACGCTGACATGAATTGAAATGAATCTAAAAATTTTATTTCGAAGAAGACTGTCTTATTTTCTTTAGTTTTATCTACTGGTACTTTTGCTGTCATTGCCATGAATTTTTCTCTCGTTTGTGCTATTACATTAAACTGCCACGATTTCATCTGGCTCAACCCTCCTTTTATGAGCATATGACTGTCATAGCCCTTAAAGTTATGAAAAATGACGGGTAGTACACGACGTCTCAACCTAAGTGAAAAGTTACATTTGGAGCAGAGTGCGTTTCTAAATTTACCAGTGATGTGATCATGATCACGCACTTTCTTAATTTTATCGTCATCAAACGTTTTATGACATTTAGGACAGGATGTGCAACTTTCAAATTTTTGTTTGTCTTCATCTGACATATGTAGTGACTTACGCTGCAATTGGGAATCATATGATTGTTGAAATTTTGCAGCTTTATCGAGAAATTCTAGAAATTTTGAAATGCAATCTTCACCTTGCCAAGTATGCATTTTGTTTTGTCTATTCCTAAAGTGGTCATGCCATACTTCATAGCAGGATATGGCTGCTGGCTTGTGGATGATATCATCAATGTAGCATTCTATGTCTGCGTAAATGACACGCAGGGGACTTAATTCGTCACCATTATCCCTATGTGAAAATATTTTATCTTTGGGCATGCGTTCCATTTGTAATTTACCTCGCTTGCACCATTCATAGTGAGTTTCAAATTTATCTTTACTCCAAAATGAGCGGATGCAGCGGTCGCATACAAAATGTTCACCTCTTTTAGAGTGCCCCAAGTGAGTGTACAAGCGAGAGATTTTGGGAATACCACAGTAGTGCCATTCCTCGCTATCATCTTGTTTTACTAATAAGAGGTTGACTACACGTTCATAACAAGTTGAACGTGAATTATAGCGGGCACCCTTCAACCCCTTCTCCCACACGTGAACGACAATTTTAATCTTATTATGTTTTTCGAACGTTTCTACATCTTTGATTTTCATGTTGTTACTATCACAACCTTCAAAGTCTAGTTCATCCTCCCACTGTCTATAGCTATAGGTGCGATCTCGATGCGCGTTGATATCATTATAGTGAAGGATGGATAGGACTGCATATTTGAAACACTGTGATTTACAATCAACATTGATGACAGCTTTCTTATTATACAACGTTTTTGGAAGTTTAAATGTGCCTCGAGCTGCATGACTTTCTAATAGGGAAATTTTGAATATGGCTGAGTCCACACCATCAAAAATGAGAGCGCTGTCGCGTTGATTGAATTTATCTACATTTGATTTTAAACATTGAATGTGAAAATTTAGCCAAGACTCGCAGTCTACAACTTCGGTTGCGGAAGAGGAAGGAATATGAAACTGTATTCTCTCCGTCACTTGACCCGTTTGAAAATCTATTTTAATATATTTTAGTTTAAGGTAGATGAGCGCCTTCATTCTAAAATTGTCTAAATTATTGAAGAGCGCTTCGATAATGTTAGAATTTTGAAGGAGCCACTCAGGAAAATCTACAATTTGAGTATTGGACTCCATGCAGTAGTCGCGTACTAAATTATTATGTGAAACATTAATGAGGGAGATGGTAGAGGTACCGTTGGTGTAGTGATCATTTGCATGCGTGTGTTGAAGTCTGTGCGAAGATCGCTGAAAGTGACTATCAAAAGAAAGAGGGCACAAATCGCAAGGAAAGGAGATGTCATCGTCAGAATCAACTTCACCTCCGGAGATTGACGCCGCTTTGCGTTGACACACACGTTGTTTGATGTGTCGAAGGAGACTGTGCTTCCTTGTAAACATATGTCCGCAGTCGGCACATTCCCACTCGTTGCCTTGCCGCGAGAGTCCTGAGCTGGAACTCACATCACCTGAAAGAGAAATCATTCTTTCATCTCTGTTCAAGCCTCAGTGTAGTGTTACAACCTACCTTGACTCAATAACTCTAAACTTTCCTCGAGAAGAGAGGGCGTTGGTGATGAAGTTGATGTCTGAAATTGAGGAAGATGCTATTAGTCACACGTTTGAGGGAGATGAGAGGAAATTTTCAACTTACCATTTCAACGAAATCAAGTTTAAGGTTGATACTTCTACAAGATAGAGACTTCACTCAAATAATAGTCAAAGAGAGAGATCGTGCGTTCGTCACTTGTATGATTCACAGATTAAATGAAATGACCTGAATGTCACTTTGCTTATATACTTTCATCCTCTTCATTCATTGGATGTTCATTCTGATTGGCTGCTTGTGTATACTTAAGAATTAGAAAAATGTTAAAGTTATCATTATTCAAAGTCAGCATTTCAAAGACAACATGACAAGTCCTCCAACAACACCAAATACCGCATTGGAGTTCTCCTCTCCATATACATCAGCAAAGGTGCTCGTTACAGCAAATGCACCAAGAAAGGCGAAGGTGGAGAAGACATACAATCTCGACAATATACGAAAGTTATCATTATCGGAGGAGGATGAAGAGGAGTTGCCCGACCTAACAGGCATACGGTGGAAATATTTACAATATGATGCCGAAGGGGTGATGGAGATGACCAGCAAGTCGCACTTGCATCAAATATGGGAGTGGTACACCCCTAACTCCCAACCGCGAACCGTGGCGGAGTGGGCGTACATTGAGAAAGTGAGGGACGCTGCAGAAGAACGTTTAAAGCAGCTCAACTGTTTTTGTAATCTATGTGAAGCCAGACTCTGGGACGATATTGACGATGAAGACCTTTTGAAATACATGCCATAATAAATGTTTATTTCGTATTATCTTTGCTTTCATACTGACTTACTTGAATGGGGTTTTAGTGAATAATTTAACCATGTATACTTTTTCATTTGGAAATAGTAGCACGCTTAGTTTAACTTGTAAATCTTATAACATTTCATATGGACGATGATGGTAGATGAAATAGTGTCAAATAAATTAAGATAGCTTACACTTCTGATACAGGGATAGCAATCGACTGCGATCCATGTGTAAAGAGCTTGTTAGACTACGGATGGGCTTAAGTGGATGATTTAACCATGTATACTTTTTCATTTGGAAATAGTAGCACGCTTAGTTTAACTTGTAAATCTTATAACATTTCATATGGACGATGATGGTAGATGAAATAGTGTCAAATAAATTAAGATAGCTTACACTTCTGATACAGGGATAGCAATCGACTGCGATCCATGTGTAAAGAGCTTGTTAGACTACGGATGGGCTTAAGTGGATGATTTAACCATGTATACTTTTTCATTTGGAAATAGTAGCACGCTTAGTCTAACTTGTAAATCTAAAAACATTTCATATGGACGATGATGGTAGATAAAATAGTGTCAAATAAATTAAGATAGCTTACACTTCTGATACAGGGATAGCAATCGACTGCGATCCATGTGTAAAGAGCTTGTTAGACTACGGAAGAGAGAAGTGTGTTATGTTGCGTGTGGCGCGTGAGTGTCCTCCCATTTCATTCCATTCATCAATTCGTCTCATTGATAGAGACAGGTAGAACTCATGGTTCTCATAACGTATGCAATGGAAAGTTTTAGGCAACCTTCGACAGTTGGCTAAATGTCGCCCTGACGCGAATGCATGCTACGTTGAGACAGAGGCAATCACTTGCAAACATGACGCAGAGAGGTTTAACAAGATTGACCATTGCCGAATGTCCCTTGCGGTATACATAGCTACGGGTTTCACCGCCGCCCTTTACAGGAACGCCCGTCGAAAGGAAGTATTACACCGAACTTCATTTGCAACGTTCAAGTTGACTGATAGCAGATTCAACTAAATGATAGTATTCGCCAGTCCGAAGACTGCCCAGGGCAAACCGCGAGGAGGTTCTATCATGTCTTGCCCCATGGTGGCCCTTAAGAGAGCCGATGGTTCGTTCTCGGGAGTAACAAGATGACTATTGGCTTGAATAGTCAATAGGTATGACGGTTAGGTTCTCGTATACCCTATACCGCCTAAGCCGTGGTGGTGCATCTGGCACCTTTCGGATGCGGGTGGTATTTGGAGTCCACACCTCATCCGTCCAAACGATCCTCTTGATCTTCCCCTTCTTCTCATCCTCATCCCACTCGTCGAGGATGACGAACTCGGGAATACCGTTGTCTTCATCAGTGAAGACGGGAATATTGTCGGCAGATGTCGCTTCCATCGTGACTTCAAATTGAATGAGAAGCGCTACAATCTTCTGGCTTATATAGGGTTTTCAACAATGAATTGCTCAACAGCGAATCAGAATGCTTCAGGGATAGCAATCGACTGCATAATGTTCAAGTTGACTGATAGCAGATTCAACTTAATGATAGTATTCGCCAGTCCGAAGACTGCCCAGGGCAAACCGCGAGGAGGTTCTATCATGTCTTGCCCCATGGTGGCCCTTAAGAGAGCCGATGGTTCGTTCTCGGGAGTCGTCATCCTACAGCCTACCAATTCTGCTGAGAGAGTCAAAGACTCTCTCTTTGGTAGCACTGTCGACTTCCACACTAACTGGCATGTGAGTATAGAGTGGAATGTAGCGCCATTCCGTTGGATTGGCAGCAGTTGCTGTCATCGGATTGCCAATCCGAGCAAGATTGTTGTGGACTCTGTCTTGCTCCTCTAGCCTGACGAACTCCTCAAATAAATTTCGCGGCCTTAACTGCGGTCCGCGAGGAGAGCTGACTTGACTGTTCGGCGTCTGCATGATTGAAATGAAATGAAATGAGAGGCAGTGGTTTATATACCCCTCTAACGCGACGCAACGTTCAAGTTGACTGATAGCAGATTCAACTTAATGATAGTATTCGCCAGTCCGAAGACTGCCCAGGGCAAACCGCGTGGAGGTTCTATCATGTCTTGCCCCTAGATGGCCCTTAAGAGAGCCGATGGTTCGTTCTCGGGAGTAAATTGATGGGGTGGTGAAGGCAGGCAAAGATCTGCAATGAAAATGATATGTATTAGAATAGGATATACTATCTTATTTACTTTTTCACTTACCAAGTTAGTCATCCTTAGGCAGTCTCGCGGGCTTCCTGATTGAAAATTTGTGGAGATGCCCGCGCATTCTTAGTGTAGCGTGGAGGCATTTCTTGTTCGGATGTCCATGATAGCATACAATGCTTTCGTCCAGGCTTTTATTGACGAGGACTTCGCCGGCCAGATGGTTATCCCGAATAGGGATGTGGAACTCAAACAAACGATCCTCATTCACACGTTCCCACTCATCCCTCATGCGCTCCAACTTCTCACACGCCTGCCTCTCATCACCCCGCCGAGCCACAGTCCTCTCCAACTCAACATTCCTCGCTCTCAACACACTCATCTCCTTCATCATCTCCTCAAACTTCGCTTCTGCCTCTCCCATTCTCCTCTCCGCAGCACTCGCCCTCTTCTCACACTCATCATTCTTGTCTTCCAACACTCGCACATTCTCCTTCAACTCTTTCACAACACGCCTCATACGGATATTCTCATCTGCCACCTCCTTACATTTCACCTCCTTCATTTTCAGCTCACTCAACTCACTCAACGTTCTCTCATTCACCTTCCTCAAACTTTCGTAGCGATCTACCAACAAAGCATGTGCCGCTTGCTGCGACACATGCTTCTTTTCCATGTCCTCATCCCACCGCGCCGACTGCTTCCGTACCCCACCACCCTTCACTATTGGGGAAGATGAGCTCTTCGGGGGGTCGCTAATAACAATATTGGATACCTCCGATGACGAAGAGCTCAACTTCCTCACACACTTCCTCACTCGCTCCCTATCCAAATCCACATCATCCTCATCATCACTCTCAAACACTCTCTTCCGCCACTTGTCAGCCTTCAAACCGGCCACAGCATTCTCTACCTCATTCTCCACAGCATTCCCACTAGCATTCTCCACAGCATTCCCACTAGCATTCTCAACAACATTCCCACTAGCATTCTCAACAACATTCTCAACAACATTCGCAACATTCGCCAACATTCGCTCCCTCTCTTCCACAATCAACTGCGTAAATCTCAAATCGGTCACCAACCCTCCTACACACTCACCATGCCTCCGATAAAACTCGGCCTCCTGCCCAACAACCAACAGCACCCTGCACTTCACACAGGCAATCCTATTCAGGATAACCATGTGGTCGGCCCCTGCCTTCCTTATGTGGTCCCTGAGACCGTCTCGGCGGTTGATTCGACCGCATACGCACATTTTGATGTGAAATTTTTTGTTTTTGTCGTTATTGACCATTTTTGTCGTTACTGAGATTTCTCGTTAACTGTAAGATAATGAAATTAGTATAAGTTTTGAATCATGTAGTACAGTCATATTCCTAAAGCATTACACTTAGTCAGGAATGATAGATGTGAGTGTAGTGAGTGGCACTCGATCCCGTCGACAGCCCGAAGGCCTTGTACCGATCACTAGGGAAGTGAGAGATCTTCCCCGATACCCGCTCTTTACAGCTAAAGACATCATTGTCACTGCCCCGAAGTGGTAACAGGAACGCCGAGTCAAAGGTAGTGATCAGTAGCTGGGATCTAACCCCTCAAAGCTGCCTTAGTTAAATTTCTGATAGCAGATTTGAATGTAGTATACAGCCTAGAACATAATATCATCATTCAACATTCAACTTAGTCAACATTCAACATAATATCAACACTTAGTGAGGAATGATAGATGTGAGTGTAGTGAGTGGCACTCGATCCCGTCGACAGCCCGAAGGCCTTGTACCGATCACTAGGGAAGTGAGAGATCTTCCCCGATACCCGCTCTTTACAGCTGAAGACATCATTGTCACTGCCCCGAAGTGGTAACAGGAACGCCGAGTCAAAGGTAGTGATCAGTAGCTGGGATCTAACCCCTCAAAGCTGCCTTAGACTTAGTTAAATTTCAAATCTGATAGCATATTTGAACTCAGGATACTTGAAAACCTTAGTCTATATGTTAAAACTTTGAAAAAAGTGAAAATTAAGAATTTTTAAAAAATTCCGCATTTTACTACTCATACTACTTTTAAAAAATTTTATCAGTAGTAAAGACACTATCAAACTCTATCATACAAACTTTGAAGTAGCAAGATAGCTTGCCTACTTCAAAAGATAGAGTCCTTTGCACCCGATATCGGGAGCTCAGAGCGACGACCGTCGCTTACCTCGTCTTTCGATGAAGTGATCAGACTTACGTTGTCGGGGGTTTATATATGCTCGGAAGAAAACTTAAAATGGCTCTATCTCCGAAAGTATTCATCGTAGCGACATGCGGTTTGTTGCAAACGATTTGTCTCATCATTCTTTACAATATGACACCTGAACCATTCTCATATGACCACGGGAAGTTGGTCCGCCAGCACATGTCCATGTAACATGCCACAAGTGAAAAAATTCCTAAGTGTGAGAGCTCCAGTGTGGTGAAAATTTTGAAAAATTTAAAACTTCCGAATTTCAACCTGGGACCTTAACCAAAACATTTTTCATCAAATTTCACTGACCTCCCCCCCCTCGTTCTGAGAAATTTGATGAAAAATGTTTTGGTGACGGTCCCAGGTCGAAATTCCACACTTTGGAAAATTTTCAAAATTTTACCCATACAAAGTCACTCTGACACTTAGGATTTTTTCAGGTGAGCGAGCTCCGACCTAAAATCTTGTAACCGCTCTAACTTTTGAACGAAGACAGATAGGAACAAGCCGATTCTTTCACTGAATTTGTCTCACTCTTAGCTTTCAAACGAGCTATTGCACGAGAAAATCCGTCCACTAGAAGCCAAGATAGAAGCTAGCTGTCCAGGGGGGGGGAGGTCAGTGAAATTTGATGAAAAATGTTTTGGTGACGGTCCCAGGTCGAAATTCCACACTTTGGAAAATTTTCAAAATTTTACCCATACAAAGTCACTCTGACACTTAGGATTTTTTCAGGTGAGCGAGCTCCGACCTAAAATCTTGTAACCGCTCTAACTATTGAACGAAGACAGATAGGAACAAGCCGATTCTTTCACTGAATTTGTCTCACTCTTAGCTTTCAAACGAGCTATCGCACGACAAAATCCGTCCACTGGAAGCTAGCTGTCCAGGGGGGGGGACGTCAGCCGAAAATTTTTTCTCTCCGATTTCGCTGGAAACATCCTTCCTAACCCAAAATTTCACGTAGATTCCGAATCTGGCCTCCGTTTTCTCATCCGATGCTTCGTTTGGGCGCTACACACCAAAAACATCACACACTATAGCCTCAAGACTAATCCTGGCGGTCGCCCACGTCAACCTAGACGGTCGCCCACGTCAACCAGGCGGTCGGACCAACTCACCCGAGTCTCACACTCTGTCGTTGCAGAGGGGGGGGGGACGTCAGCGAACATGTTGTGAACGTGGACCCACCCGGCCGGCACACCACGACAGACCACAACCTCTGTCGTTCCAGAGGGGGGGGGGACTCAGACACGAAGCACCACGGCGGCCGACCACGACACTCTGCCGTGTCAGAGGGGGGGGGACGCAGCGATGGCCGCCATCTTGCGCGGTCCAGAAGTGGAGTTTTGCTTACTACTCACACGTTAAACACATTCTCCGTCCTATGGTCCTTATATGATCCAACCATACTCATTCCAAGTTCAGAAAGAAATTTCTTTCTTCTGTTTAGGTTTGAAGCGTTCCATAATGGATTAGAACTGATGAAAATAATGAAGGCGTTGATGCCTATCAGATTGGGAAAGTTGAGAAAATATGCGAGTGGCCAACGTCGTCTTTCGTTGCACACTGTATGAATGGCATAGATGATCGACAGTATTTACTGTCCCTTTGGTTTGATTGTGAAACAAAATGATGTCAGGCTTGCATGTCTCATCCACGTTGCCATCATGATGCATTGTTAACGGTCATATTTTCTTTCGGAATGCAAGATGCAATAAAGTCGCTTTTTGATCGGTTTTTTGGTTATTGGTCCTTAATTGCAGCGAACGACTAATGCAAATGATTTTAACAGGTAGATTTAGTCATAAGACAATTTATCATCATATAAGATTCTAAACGAAGCGAGAAAAAATGTAATTATATAGAAACCTAGCCTAGTTCATGAAATGGGTCCTCGAAGGATTTCTATTGATATTTTTTAATCTGTTGCGTGATATAAGAAAGATCGACGTAAGATTGGCCTGCTACACAATTATTGATGACAAATGAAGGAATACATGATATATCAGACTTTCAGAGTCATGCAAAAAATATATTCAGATAAATAAAGAGCAACAGGGTCCCCGGGGACCCATGTCATGCATTTGAGAGTCAAAGAGCAAAGGAAAAGCTCAATAAAATTGTTAATTGCGATCTTCGTGCATTCTAATTATAAGAAGTTGAAAGCACAGATTTTTTTATTGAAAACACATCTTCAAGACACAGAAGTTACATGTCTAACAGAATTGGAAATGGTCGACATGTATTAAAAAAAATCATGAAGCAATACCAACTCAGTTACAGACTATTTCATGCAAATGCATTTTTCTGTGTTTGGTATCACCATCACGTGTAAAAGTAGCTAAATGCAAGAATTTCAACTGTGGTCTATGTATGCACTGACCAATGAATAATTATTCTTAATGTCATTAAATAAACATGAAAGGAAAGTGACAATTTGGTTAGCGAAGCATTCAAAATACGTTCGATTCTAACCTTGATGCGTTAAATATCACAATCACAAACGATGATCAAACGATTATAGTTCGAATTTGCAAACAAATTAATAGGAAATTGCACACACTTTATGGTAATAAGTGAAATATTTAGGTTTTTGTTATATTTACAAATTGGTCCATGAACATTCAACCATTCAACGAAGTTGACAACTTATAAACGATGCAGAGGATTTCCGACCTGCCGATATGTATGCAGTTTGGTCGATGATTCTTCTAACGCAGATTGCAGTCGATCCTGACGAAATAAAATACATCTTTAAGCAAGTTTGACGTTACTAACTACTTTTTTAATCTACAGGAGCATCTTTAATTGTTCGCAATCTGACTCACCTCAGTTGTCACTTAATCAATTCAATGGGTGAACTTATAATAGACGCAAAAAGTTGCATCACCTTGGAAACTACAGTGTCATGTATTCCTGTCATTAAAAGAGCCTTGCACAATAGATTGATTACTACTGATCTTGCTGAAACATATTTTTCCTATCTTTTACAATTCGATAACAGTCACATAATTGAGTTGCATATTATATGTACATCAATCAAATTGTAAAAACGCTGCAATTTGAGTATTTTGTTGTATTTGTATTTCAAAATAAGCACCAGTCGGAGCAATCTGTAAAATGTCACAAAAATAATAGCACCAGAAGTAGTTATCCAAGAAAGTCAAATAAGTCAAGCAATATCTCCAAGGTAAGAATCAAGACATTTTTAAAAGAGCTAATACTTGAGCACTCAACACAATCTACAGACAAATCATTCCAAAATGGAACAACACGACATGAGAACCAATTACCTCGACACAATGAATTTGAGAATTGACTCCTTCATTTGTATTTATGTCCACGCGTTTATCTGTTTGTGCATGAATTGCAAGTTTTAGAATAATTTAATATTGAGTTGCACCCTCAGTTGGAAAATGGATGCAGACCTGAACAGCTGCCATTCCATCAAAAATCAAGAATCATCAGCAGGCCTACTTCACATCTCTGAACATGTACACAGCTCCTTATTTTAAGTTTCAACCATACCCGGGTAAATTCGAATTTTTCATTTTTCATCTAGTCAGTGAAACTTCGACAGGTGTTCATTAAATATCACTTGAAGCACATGCCAACAGGTCGCCTAAATTAGCTCACTTGCAATAATTAATGAATGCTGGTTTTTGCAAACACAAAGCAAATGGAATAATTAAATGTTGAGTTGCATCCTAAGTTGAAAAGAGTTGCCTGTTTTTTTCTGATAGGATGATATTTCTTCACACTTTTTTCGATTAGGCCTATATCAAATTGCCAACTCTGTGATGTCATGAGTGACACAACTTTTAGCCCCAAGATGACTCCTATGTCAGCAACAAAAGACAGGACTCACTGCACTTCGAGCAATTCAGATATGCTGCATTTACTTTAATAGTGATTATTATTCAATGTGTAAGATAACATGAATTCCCCAAAAAGCAAATTTAAGATTGGCGCCATAGACATTGACCTTAAATTTATCTATCTATTTAGACAACCCAATTTTCCCCGAAAAGGGGAAGGGAGGAGAATGTCATACACACAAAAATTACAACATGCATGCGATATTCATATACCTCAAATATTTAGAATGAATTTTCAGTATATGAGGATATTTTCAATCAGATAGCGGTATCAAATCAAGCCAAAGACCATTCTAAATTTGATCGTCAAATCAAATTAATCATTGCATTTGACATATTACGACGAACTGCAAAGCAACTACGCAACATGCCAACTAATCTGAAAGTGAAATTTCTTGAGGTACATGATAAACAAGATAATTAACGAGTTCCGATGTAATGACAGAACGAATGAGACATTATTGACGATATTGCCAAATTTGATCTATGTCGACATTGTTCCTGTAGACTTGATATCAGATATTATTCTGAATAGCAAATGCAAAATGTCATGAACAATATCTTGAATGTACATTTTGTTAAGAATGCACAAGAAAGAATCTAAAATTTGATTGATGTTTGCTCATTATTATTCTCTCCCAAATAAGTTGTGGTGGAGGTGAATATCGTCCTCCTAAAGGAATGCAAGCGCTTTGTATTCTACATGTATATAAAGAAGCATCAAACTTTTATAGGGATAATTTAAAGTTCATTTTTTGATCATTTTATTATATATATTATTATATGCAATATCATCTTTGATCATTTTTTGTTAACAGCTTGAATCTGTCCAAGAAATTTATTATTGCAGTAATGTGTGGATATGGGCAACTTTTAAACTGCTTTATGTAACCGCAAGTTACACAAATTGTTGGTAGTTCACAAGAATAGGAAAAGTTGAATAGCTTTTTCTATATAATTGAAACTTATGAGCTCACGAACTGAATTTATTTTATCACGAACTACAACAGTTTCCAGATAAATATCATGGATAAATTATTGGAATTGATAGTTCAGTGCAATCGTCCCCTCCTTCCAGCGAATCACTTTATATCACTTACTCCTTCTACGAATCACTATTCTCGGTTTATCTGAAATTGAATTTGGAAAATAAAATTTCGTTCCGATTCTAGTTCGATTATTAAAAGATCAGATGCACTGTTCCGATTCTTCTCAAGCACTGAGAATCGCTTATTCCTATTAAGAGTTGATCGACTGCATGTCTTGCCCTATACAACTCATTTTAAATATCTTCATTATCATAAATAGGCATAACCAAATAGAGAAAAACATGGAAGGAACCGCCAACGATAGGTACAATGTTTGTTCTTTAGTGTACTTTCATAAGAATTCTGCCGGTGTCTGTTGTAATTAATAAGCACGACGTATCGAACATAGTTCATATATACTGTAGCTACAAACTCCTGTACGACAATTTGTGAAAAATGATTCATGTCATCATTAATCGAAATGCTTCAAACCTTTCTCTCGCCATCTCGTTAATGTTGACATTTCAGCTTCGATTCATGCATCATTAAAATGGGATTAATAACACGCCTAGAGTTAAGAATGCTATGAGAAATGAACAAGCTGTCAATTAACATGTTCTGTTTTAGAAAATGTAATGAGTTAGTGTCTTTTTCTTTGTGAAGTAAGAAAGTTTCAGTCTGACATCGTAATCTCGATACTTCGCTGTACTTCATTTGATTAGAATAATCTATTGCACACAGAACTAGATTGCTTAAGCTCGTCGGTTTGCTGGAAGTGCAAACTAACACAAAATTATGGCAAGTGCGAAGTTTTTGATTATTATCAAAATTATGGCAAAAGTGGGCAATACGAAGAATTTGATAAATTCCTTGAATGGAAGAAACAGTCGTGCATCACTTATATTATATTCTATAATAAAAAAATATATAGATAAATATAAAAGAATAAAGAATACTATTATATATTGTGCATATTCTTTCAAAATGCGCTGATCGCCACGATTCCTTTAAATTTGATGAAATCGGCAATTACCGACTTTTTTTCCTCGATCATTAACCGCGAACATGTGTCGTCAGCCATTTATCAGCTGATATTATCAGCCATGAACTTTTTACTCCAATTCTCCGTTAGCCACTGACTGGCCCAGGACTCTGATGAGTTAACTGTTGAGGCGATCTCGGTTTGTGTGTTTCCAGCTGCTTCTTTTCAGTAATCTTCTCTTCATAATAAATTCTTGTAAACTGGATCCTAAATCACAGTTTCACATGACCAGTCATAGGGTTGAAGAAGGAAAGTACTCTCGCTTTCGCTTCGGATTTATTGTGATCTCTGAATCATTGCTATTTACATTGATAACATCAATTAAGGAGATTAAATGTACAGGGCAGCAGTGAATGCGGATATCGACACAACATCCTATATAACCATTTCATTTATTAAAGGATGAAACAAGGATTTCTTTGGAAATAGAAGTTGTTCTGTTATCAGTGTCCGCACTTAGGGGGTTAGATGTAGCTAAGGATAGAACCGCTAGAAGTCGGCTTGTAGCAGTAGGTAGTAGTATAAACGTTATCATGAAGAAATTCGTCATTCATGATTTCATAGTCAAATTAGCTAACCTTAGGCGAAACACAATTAATAATGAATTAAATCACAAATCGAACTATTCAGTAAGTAAAATCAATGTGAAAAAAAGAATAAATCACAAATGTAAATGCTGATAATATACAGATGGTAGGTAATGAAAAAAAGGCCTGTGTAAATATAAGTAGTGAGAAACAGTTTTGATAGCTTACACGAGAACTCCTGCCTGTGTGTGTTGAGTGTAGCAATTGCGGAATTTGCTGATATTGACAAAACTTAATCTGCAGGTCTGGTTGCCCAGATGCTTGTATGTGTCAATTGCGTCAGAATGAAATTTAATGCTTTGATTGAGGAGAAGATGAAGTAGAAGATAACGATAAGTGAAAAGAATTTGATCCCTCAAAAGGACCCATGTGGCGTTCCCTACAGGTTAAAGGAAATAACAACGACAACAGATTACCTAATTGAAAAAATGTGCAATTGAGGTCATCAGCAGGAACTTGGGTAAGGATTCGCGTTTCGGCCCCTACTCCTGAGCGCTCAAACGCACCCAATCGGGGCCCTGCTACATGAAAGCAGCCTCGAAATTAATTAAATCAATGAAAGCACGCGCAATTATTAAGAAGCTGCTTAGCAGAAAAATATCCGTATTTCAATAAAGTTTCACTATGCTTATGCAGCTGCTTCTCAGCGCTTTGCTTGAGATCTACGCTGTTATATTCTCTCTTAATGAGAGTAGGAGCTGAACGATTGACTTTTTGGATGAAATCTTTTTCCAATGTACAGATACGCCCATATCTTAGATTAGATAAGGTATGTAAAAAAGCCTAAAGTATAGCGATTGTATATAATATTGTAGCCTTTGATGTAGCCTCACGCGCGCGTTAATTTGTTTGTTCTACTCACACACTCAGAGCACAACACAAACACTATTATCTAATGTACCCGAATAACAAGCGTGTGTGTCTTCAATACTTTGTAAGTAATCCAATGGTATGCCTTATGACCATCAAGGAGACTGATGATAAATCGGTAAGAAGGTTCTGAAGCTGTTATGATGGCTTAAAAATCATTCAAGTTTGAAGCAAGGGATATACACTAATTTTAACACATTTTTGACATAAAGTGATGTGATGTATGCACATGTTATATATTCGTATCAGGGTGTTATCAACTTTGAACTTACCTGTCTTAATGTACAATTTGAATAAGCATTGATATGAGGCACAGTATTGTATATGTACTTGTACTTCATATTCCAAATAAAATTGGGCGCTCTATTTCGGCTTCCAATTTTAAAACACATGCATACACAACATATACATGTATACACGCATGGATGTGCACGTGCATCCTTAGGTATCACCAATGCAGTTTACAGTCACATATGTTGCAAAAAGTCACTCATCGCAAAAAATGCAATTTTGCGCCTGAAAACTTCATGAAATTATTGTTGCCGTCTACTGTAATGAATGCAACTTTTTGTAGCTGTTCTCATCGTTCGCTGGCGGCGCCTCTATTTGCTGCCCTCCTATTGATTTAAGATTACTGAGACATTTTTATCCTCAAATTTTGACGGTTTTCATGGTGGTTTCGGAGAGCACTAGCATCAACCGCGTATAAATTTGGGAGTTTTGTCTACTGGAGTCATTCCATGCGCAATACAGTCGAAATTCAGTAGTGAAAGGAAATTCCAGAATATTCAGGGTGAGCCAAAAATGAAGCTTTTCGCTCATGATTAATAAGATTTGCATCACAAGCGTCAATTGCAGGTAGACAGAATTGTAACATGGATGCTCACCATTCCTGTGACTGTCTGAGTGATTGATTCATTTATAGAATGAAATGGTCAATGCACAGAATTAGATTGTTTAACCGTATCACTTTGCTAGAAGTGCAAACTGATTCAAAACGGTGGCACATGCATGAACTTGCCAAGTGGGCAAAAAGAAATTTTCAATGCCTTACAAATATCGGAAAAAAGTCGTGCGTTGCTTGCGGATTGCTGTGAATTCCTTCAAAATGATTCAATCGCTACGATTCCTTCAGATTCGAAGAATTCAAATCATCGCACAAAAGTTTCCTCGATAATGATGGTCCTTCAGATCATTATTTAAAAAGGTAGCAGGCGCCCGAAAAAACGTTCACAAACTTCTCTGTAGAACTTGACATCGACTTTGTTTCTTTGCTGTGTGATCCGGTTGATAACAGCAGTAATAGTCACTGAAACTTCGCACAATTCTGCGTGTTTAATGTTGAACTGGCTGTTTATTGTTCGATTGTTATGGTATCATGTCATCAGCCTGTGCCAATTCATTAGCGTTACATGTTCCAATGCTTCCTTTCTAGTCAAACAGAAGAAAAGACGACCTGTCTAATTTTGTGGTTCCAATGCTTCCTTTCTAGTCAAACAGAATAAGAGACGATCTGTCTAATTCTGTGGGTCAATGCGTCCAACGATATTTAGCCAAGAGTTAGATTTCTTAGTGAGACGAAAGACACTGCTGCTATTTGTGATTTCCGCTGTAATTTCTGCTGAAGCTAACTGTTCCGTGGAGAACTGGAGCCGACCATTTCGTTCTGAATTCCACAAAGAACCACCACCTCGACAAACTCTCATTCATTGGAAACAGATTCTCATGTGTATAAGAGATCAGAACAGGTGAGACCAAGATCCGTAGGCTACAGCCGGGAAAACGAAGAAGTTTTAAGTTCAATTGATAGAGATCGGACAACAGCTACGTAAGTGTCGTCTCTCCTGAAGAAGTAAAACTTTCTTGGTCCTCTATGTGTAGAATTCTAAAGGAAAATCAATACCATCATGGAATTCCAATTCGTTGTATTGACAGGAACTTGTCGATGGAGTTCGATGGACGATCGCAGACGTCTTTTTGCGAGATAATGCAAAATAGTTGCATTGACAGACCAGCATTTTTTTGAGAAAGCTGACAAGTTTAGGCAAGTTTCATCTTAACGCACACGTCAGCAAGCAGTGTTTATTTTTGGTCGGCCAAAAATCCTAAGTTCAGATTAAGAAAATCCTGGATCCCTTTCAGAGATTCCCGAAACGGCTGCCGAAGTGCTTCCTAGCCGATAGTGATTTATATTAGAAAGTTAGAAGTATGCTGTATTTGTAGTTGATGATCACTTCACGTATTATACACAGATTCTGCATGCAAGATAGTTTTCTAGAATATAGAGAGAGACCTGTTTAGCAACAAAATAGTTGTTTATATCATTAACAGCTAACTTTGACTCACCCTGCATACTATTTTTACTGTAACCAAAATATTTGCACAGACTGCAAATTACAGGATTGACTGACCATGTTTTTAGAATTCGTTATGGTCTAGTGTATTCATACAAATTGTACTAATTTATGAAAAATTGTTTCATTTAATCTTTTGAATCACAAAAATGCCTGTGATATGCAAATGCATGCTATGGATTACTGATTGTTGTACTATGATAATTCTATTTTTTGCACAAAGTAATGTAACATAATTAGTTAGTTAGGAGGCATTAGACATGTTCAGTGACTTCATCCAATTGCTATTATGACTTTTCGACAGACAATTCATTAACAATGGTTCAATAATTTTTTAATGCCCCATTTAGTTGTGCAAAATTGTGAATTTCATGTCAAGCACAATATGTAGACTAGTTCTCTTAAAGTGAAAAACAAGCCTTAAGTGACTTATCTTCTACAGTATTGTGAATTGGTAAGGTTGTTCTGAATCTAAGCTCCAAATGGCAAACTAAGAGGCAAACACTTAATTTTAGCAAGGAAAATAAAGCTAAACTCATATTAAGCGCTTTCGATGACTCTAATCATAAGATACGTCATTTATAAGAGGATTCTAAATAATCTTGCACTCAAAGTTATAGACATTCAAATTACATAGCTATGAAAATAAATTAAGTAAAAAATTATGCATATGTATGTACATACTAAAATCGAGACATCAGACTATCGGAAATTAACATAGATAAGATGAAAGCAAAAATAGGCTAGGACCATGGCAGGAGCAAGTCACTTACATATTCTTTCATAACACACAACGAGGGCCTGAACCGCTTCAACAAAATGGCCTCAGTGATCTTAACATGGGGCACATTTCTGCAATACGCAGCAACAGAAAAATATGACGTGATCTTGTGTCCGGCAAGATTTTAATTTATCGAAGCAAAGATAAATAAGACGAAAAACAATCCCATACTCCTCTTTCAACCAGTCAACCTTTTTAATGTGATTATTATGAGTTTAGTTTTATTTTCCTTGATAAAATTCAGTGGAAGAAAAGACTGTTTTAAGTTTTTGAAGGCAAACACTTATCAATTGCACTTTTGTGCAAGTACTTAGTTATTGATGTACTCTTAAGAAGATCTGTATCAGTTGTTCACTGATGCTCCTTCCAAAATCAGTGACATTTCTACATGGTTGAATAAAAGAAGACAAGCACAAGAAGTTCCGGAA
Organism: Prostheceraeus crozeri; assembly: GCA_907163375.1. Taxonomy (NCBI): domain Eukaryota; kingdom Metazoa; phylum Platyhelminthes; order Polycladida; family Euryleptidae; genus Prostheceraeus; species Prostheceraeus crozeri. The sequence goes on along the minus strand of CAJQUW010013622.1, from coordinate 62,598 downwards.
TCAACTCGGACGAACAATAAGTGAAAGACATGCTATGAGTGGGAAAATGAGTCCATGGTCAGCTCTCAATTCATTCTTCTTTCCTCAACAAAACTATCTTTGTTTGCTTGAAATGACTCAACATTTTACAGAATGGCAAATTGGGAGAATATAGCGCAACGTGCGATGAATTAATGAGGCAGGCCATGCAGTGTTGTACATTGATTGAAGTCTTACAACATCGTAGACATTGAGTTACTCACGATAGGATAATTGTTTTCAATTTTGAGGTTTCCGCAGACCCTAGAGCTAAAGGGTAAGTGGAAAAGAAAGATATACAAGGCTTCCTTATTTTCACTTTGTCTCAAACAACTGCTTTCACGTTTCTGTTTTTCTTCTTCTATGCGAAGAGAAGACTCAAAACTTACCTTGTAGGTGACTACCTATCTGATCACGGTGAGTGTCTGGGCGCAAATGAAATACAATCTTTGCCTACGGCGAGAATGACAAGAGATAAAGCTCCAGCTCGGGGGTAGGATCGAAGCAAAGATAAATAGGGCGAAAAACAATCCCATGCTCCTCTTTCAACCAGTCAACCCTTTTCAATGTGATTAATCTTGAGATGATGTGTTAAGAATAGTCATTAATTTTCTGTCTTTTATCCTGTATTGTTCTAGAGTTAAGGTGAGATATAAGACAAAAATAGAACAATTACGAGCATCTTCTTCGTTTTGTTTTTTATAAAAGGTTCAGGTTTTTCAACATTCAGACTTTATTGCTTCATTGTGATATGAGATAATGTACAAGTCGGCACTTTCCCAACGTTTGATAAGGTTGATTTCGCTTAATACTCTAAGTGTGTGTGCATCAGAATCAATCGTTGTATGAATTGTAAGTGTAGGAAATCACTCACCAAGCGCTTCTGTTAGCTTCTTGTGAACAAATATTCGAATAATGTAGAAGCTAGTGGAATTCAAACTTTAGTTCCTTAGTCTTTTCATAAGACCAAATGGCTAACGGTTAAACAAATTTCAGAAGAGAAAATTCTCAAAACAGAGATTTGGTGCTACGTATTGCCTACATGACATGTATAGATAGATTGCTAAGAACATACTTCATTTCATCATTTTAGTGCCTGAAAAGATGCAAAGATGTTATTCGCAATGTTCATTCTAGCATAAACTGTTTTTGTCAATTTCAGGAGTTGCAATATCAGTCTACAATTACATTTGATGAGAATATGCAAAAGATTCAAGAATTCTTTGGCTTATGCAACAATTTCGGAGACGGACTGTATGTGATGGTGATAGTCACGCAAATTGTGTTGCAATATAACTTTGGCAGGTCATTGCAAATTACTGAATTTTTTCCAACCCATAGGTCCTACTTTGGCGCAGATTCAGTTTCCATAACTACCTACATGTACATTTCAGCCTAACCACGGATTGAAGCTTAATTTGGACGAAATCAATCATTACGCTTAAACGGATATTCCGGAAATCCGATACCAAACTGACGGATTCCTCCTATACACTGTGATTTGCAAGTATTGTTACAAGTCCTATTTCATAGAGCTACTACACTGACGAAAATATCTACATAAATATCGGGTAATTCGCTTGTCTAGTGTCGTCCTGCTACACATTTTATCCATAGTACACAGAGTAGCGTGTCAATTAACACGATTTCAAGTGTAACTGCGACGTTCCTCTCAATACGTGGAATTTGGCTATCAACAAACGTGTAGTGTAACGTACAAGGAAGGTCAGTGGGATGGGAACCATGAGCCTGAGATCATGGATCTGGGGTGAGAACTTGGACCCATGGGCCGGTAGGTTCCCAATGAACTGAGTAACTTTCAATGTCAGCTCGAATATCAACCTACAAAATATATTCTTTGGTTGCATTTTGATCGTCAAAAGTATTGATTTACCAAGCTGATCAATAAGAGAGTCTTAGGGATCCTTTCAAGATATTCACTACAAATATTGAAGTCTACCTTAGGAACCGTCAAACCTAGCCGATTACCGCAAAATTTGATATGAGTTAATGAAGAGAGAGTTAATTGCCACTTGTTAATGCTGTATTTTAGTGCCAAACAACATTTCATTTTAGTATGACTTCCAGTTTGTGTATAAGAGACGATCGCGCAAATGTAGCTATGTGTATGCGCTCATTAATTTTAGCGGGGAAATTACAATGTCACTCAACTTTTTAAAGTGACTTCGAACCACGAAGTACGAAGGGAAACACTTACGCGGACGCGGACTGTTAGTAGGTATACGAGCATGTTTCATCATCATCATCATTAGCCGTTTGTTCTCCACTTCTGAAGATAGGCCTCGCCACGACAGGATCCTCCAATTTCTCCTGTCTTCTGCCTTCCTTCCGCAGTCGACACCGTTCCAGAAGTCGTCTAGGTCTTCTCTTCATCTCGTGGGTGGTCTTCCTTTGCGTCTTTTCCATTCCACAGGGCACCAATTAATGATGTTGCAAGTCCACCTATTGTCCTTCAATCTGGATTATGTCCAGCCCACTCCCATTTCGCCTTCCACTCAGAAAATATCCTCATTTACCCTTCAAGTTTTGTGACAATCGTTTCTGCTCAACAGTTCTTAGAAAAACTTTGATATTTGGAGTGAAAATCATATTAGACAGTAATACTAAAACCTCTAACATCGTTTTCAGCAATTTGATGGAATAAAGGATGCGTTTTATTTGCATGATGAATTATTATCTTTGCAAAATTAACTAAGGATATGAGCATACAATTAATGTTATACAGACTAGCAACCCAATGGGTCGATAATTGTTACTTAGTGTGGGATGAAGGCATCGGAATACACAAACACTCCCTATGGACATCAGTGAGCATGTGACATCAACACATAAGCAAAACATTAAGGAACCATTACATAGAAATATTTGTAAATGCTTGTGCACGATCCGCGTTTCAAATAGTCAGCCTAATGATAGCTAAGTTTTGGACTTTTAAAAAACATGATCATTTTAATCGTGCTCACCAGAAGAAGGAAACTCATGGAAGTATGCCTACTAGACGCATCACTTACATTTAATTCACAAGTAGTTATGCACAAGTACATGTATTAGCCATCGAACGGAAAAGTATTTGGACAATCAAATTTTATTGATTAGAACCTCGAGTTGTGTATGCGAAGATCACAATGAGAGTTTCAAGTTTAGCATATAGGTCTTAAATATGAAAACGTCGCAAAAATCAGAAATTAATGAATTATTTTATCTCTACCGGTTTCAATTGTCAACAAGATGACAGATTGACCAATATTCATCAGGAGCAATATCAAAAGAGGAAGTGAGAGGACATCAAGTCCCTACAATTTCAAACTACAGTTTTAATAAATTCACTATTTACATATATAGACTACCTAGTCCAAGATATTCTATATCATAAAAATAGAAATCACAAAAATCATAGCGATGCTGGAGATTTGGCTCATAGATGGCTGACCTTTGTAGTAAATACTGCATGCGCGCATATTAAGGTCATGAGGCCAGTCAGTCATTAGCTGGATAATGAATTTCAGTTCCTCTACTTTTCGTTGTTGATTATTTATCATTTGCTAAACTGTGCAGAGATCTTGTGCAAGACATTCGAAATAATGAAAATATCATTTACATAGTATATGAAACATCAAGACTAAACCAGGGACATCTATGATTAATATCAGATATCTAAAGGGACACTCAACTCCCATGGCATATACTGGACTGGAGGCCAGTGACTTTGGCACACTTGATAAATGACGGTAGTTTGTGCATATCTGGACAAAACCATGAAACAAGTTGTAGACAAATCAATCATTTTACTATGAAATGCGTTATTACTCAAATACGCACATTCATAAAAAGAATCTATTGAAAGAAGATTCTGGACAACAATCCAGAAGAGACAAAGGAATTATAAAACTCTTGCAAGAAACCCAATAGCAACTTCAATATCAAATGCCAGTGATTGAAGTTGCTCAAAGACCTGTAGTATCAGTGGCTATTGGTCTGGATTCTGTTTTATTGCATTTAGTAGATTTGCTTGCTAAAATCGATTCAGCAATGTTTTTGGAACATTGTGTACTCTTTCTGGAAGAAAGTTTGATGATGCACGCACCAGAGTGTGACTGAGCGCCGTTCAATTGAACTAGTTCAAGATTTTCATGAACTTGAACTGAGAGGCGTTCGCATATTTCAAAGATGAGCGGGAGTTGAATGCTCCAGTTCATTTCTACCTTTAAACGTTCCCGCATGATTGACCGAAATTACCTAGTTAGAATGCTTCACCCTAAGCTATTTTTATCCATACTGTCTAAATATTTTTATTCTTAATATGTTTTTATATGCCCTAATTCTTGTGACTAAAACAGCGACAATTTAGTAGAGTGGTAACTCCGCATTTACTAAATCCCCAATGTGTATACACTTTCGATTTTATTAAATGAAATAAAAGGAGATACTAAGCTAAAGGAGGTGAAAACAATGATAGGTACGATCTAAATCATGTTATATGCAACATTTCATTTCAAAAGCTGAAGTACATGATAACAATTAAATAAGGTACACATAGTAACTAGACTCAAATTAATTTACATTTGAAAAAAGCACCATCATGGTTAACTTGCTTATTCAAAGTGGAGTTGAGTTTTTTATGTACATGGCTTCCAAAATATTTAGGTCATAAGTGTTGGGAGCTTGAGATAGAATTTTGAAATTGTCAACTTTACAGCTGCAACTGCAATTTAACCTATGGTCAGAAATGGCGGACATTTTTTCCCGATGTTCTTTTATTCTTAAGTTTAAGTGTCTTGTAGTTCTACCTATGTAGGTAGTGCGAGGGTCCACCTCACAAGCGAATTGGTAAATGACATTAGACCTAAGAACTTTGGGAGTATGATCTTTGTTGGAGAAACCACTTTTTAGTTTATTGCATGTGAAAACCCAACGGATAGGAAATTCTTTATCTATTCTACGGAATAGTGATTGTAGTTTCTTTTTAAAATAAACCGATTGAATGCCAAAAAATGGAATTTTGACAGTATGGAGGTATTTGGATTCATCTTTTTCTTTTGGAGCACAGAATCTTTTGTCCAGATACTGTTTGACCACTTTTTGTATAAAGTACAACGGATATCCGTTGTTTTAAAAAATTTTGGTCAATTTCCCTATTTCATCATGGAAAGTTTGCCATGACGAGCAGACGATGTAGGCTCTGTTGATCAGAGTGCTTAAAACAGAAATTTTCCATTGCATGGGGCATATGGCTCTGAAATTCAAGGTTAGACCGGTGTACGTGGGTTTTCTGTACACTTTAGTAGTTATCGTGTTGGATGAAACGTCCAGGTCAATATCTAGAAAAGGTAGCACTTTACCTCCTACCTCTGTGGTGAATTTCATATTACTATGCCACTTGTTAATATAGTTGAAGAAGGATAAGTGGTCATCATCTTCAAAGATAGCCAAGATGTCATCTACATATCTGACGTAGAATTTTAGGTTTAGTTTATCATTTTGTAGGAAAGTCTGTTCTAGGTGTCCCATAAATAAGTTACTGAGGGTTGGGGCTAGGGGGCTAATGCTCAAACCATCACTTTGACGGTAGAGAATGTTGTTGAACGAGAAAATGCCACCAGTGGCGAATTGAAGTAATTTTTTGAAGGTGTCTTTACTATACGGTGGTTTTGTGTTATTGGAGCTATACACCTTATCACACGCTAGATCAATGACTTCTTTGAGAGGGACGTTAGTGAAAAGACTAACAACATCAAAGCTGATGAGTTTCGAATCCGATGAGAATTTGTAGCTAGCGAGTTTGTCTAGCAGATCAGCGTTATTTTGTACTGAGTACTCCGTAGGAATTATAGGAGTAATGTACTGGTTTAGGTACTTGGCAAGGTTATATTCGGCCGTGCCATAACTGGCGACAATAGGTCTAAGAGGTACATTATTTTTATGTACCTTGGCAGAACCGTAAAGTTTGCCACTACAGGACCCACTAGGAGTAATTTCAGTGAACACTTGGGAGTCCACGTACGGTTTCACATATTTGTTCAAAAAGTATTTTAGTTTATTCTGTTGTTTTATAACAGGGTGATCGAGCATCAATTCATTTTGGTTGTGTGGGATAGCAGTAAATTTGGTAGTATCTTCAATGATAGCATTGAGCTTGTTTACATATTCATCAGCATCTAGAATAGCTATACCATTACCTTTGTCCAATGGGACAACTTTGATGTCTATATTTAGTTTAAGGGACTTCACTACATCTTGGTTATGTTTGGCTTGTGGCGTCTTGGTAACGTTAAACATACGCTTATTGTAATTTTGTAACGCAAGTTTCACCTCATTGCAATCTCTCTTAGAGATTTTATTTTTCAGGCGCTCCACCACTTTTTCCAACGCGCAAATCAGATGTTCGCTTCCATTGCCGTTAGGACTGCTAGGGTGCTTGAGTCCTGTCTTAAAAATCTCATTTTGGTCATGCGTGAGGGTCACCTTGCTCAAGTTGTGTACCGTACCGTTGGGGGTACTTAACTTGTTTTCTACATATAACTTGAGAAACTTTTTTTGATGGGTTTCTGAAATGGATTTTAAAAGGTTTTGATTTTCTCTGGTAAACAAATTTATGAAAATCATTTGGTCCAAGTAATTCAACTTAGAGAAAATAGTTTCTCGAATCTTAGCCAACTTACTACGGAGGTGCTTGACCTTAGATTTGTGTTGTGAAATTAGCCTCGAAATCTTACGTAATTGGCGATCATGAATAATGTCACGGTTCAATAGGTTATTCTTGTCTTTGAGGCTTAAAAATTTGGGAATCAAGCCATATTTTGAGCATTTGGACAGGAATGTGATATCACATTGCAGTTTTATAATTTTGTGGTTGAACTTTTCGAATTTACGACTATCATTGAGTTCGATGTTGTATTTGGTCTTTAACTTATGAAAGAAGGTTACAATATTTGTAATCCTGAGTAACCAAATAACAGCTGCTAACATATTAATAGAGGTAAAACAGATCTTGTGAGTTCAACTCGTGCACTTGTACGTTACCAGCTGACGAAGATACTGGTTTGATCGTAATGGGATTAAAACAAAAGTACATGTATTACAGCAAAACTTCTTGTTGCAATCTTTCGAGTGTATTGTCTGACAATACACATCTGACTTGCGCGTTGGAAAAAGTGGTGGAGCGCCTGAAAAATAAAATCTCTAAGAGAGATTGCAATGAGGTGAAACTTGCGTTACAAAATTACAATAAGCGTATGTTTAACGTTACCAAGACGCCACAAGCCAAACATAACCAAGATGTAGTGAAGTCCCTTAAACTAAATATAGACATCAAAGTTGTCCCATTGGACAAAGGTAATGGTATAGCTATTCTAGATGCTGATGAATATGTAAACAAGCTCAATGCTATCATTGAAGATACTACCAAATTTACTGCTATCCCACACAACCAAAATGAATTGATGCTCGATCACCCTGTTATAAAACAACAGAATAAACTAAAATACTTTTTGAACAAATATGTGAAACCGTACGTGGACTCCCAAGTGTTCACTGAAATTACTCCTAGTGGGTCCTGTAGTGGCAAACTTTACGGTTCTGCCAAGGTACATAAAAATAATGTACCTCTTAGACCTATTGTCGCCAGTTATGGCACGGCCGAATATAACCTTGCCAAGTACCTAAACCAGTACATTACTCCTATAATTCCTACGGAGTACTCAGTACAAAATAACGCTGATCTGCTAGACAAACTCGCTAGCTACAAATTCTCATCGGATTCGAAACTCATCAGCTTTGATGTTGTTAGTCTTTTCACTAACGTCCCTCTCAAAGAAGTCATTGATCTAGCGTGTGATAAGGTGTATAGCTCCAATAACACAAAACCACCGTATAGTAAGGACACCTTCAAAAAATTACTTCAATTCGCCACTGGTGGCATTTTCTCGTTCAACAACATTCTCTACCGTCAAAGTGATGGTTTGAGCATTAGCCCCCTAGCCCCAACCCTCAGTAACTTATTTATGGGACACCTAGAACAGACTTTCCTACAAAATGATAAACTAAACCTAAAATTCTATGTCAGATATGTAGATGACATCTTGGCTATCTTTGAAGATGATGACCACTTATCCTTCTTCAACTATATTAACAAGTGGCATAGTAATATGAAATTCACCACAGAGGTAGGAGGTAAAGTGCTACCTTTTCTAGATATTGACCTGGACGTTTCATCCAACACGATAACTACTAAAGTGTACAGAAAACCCACGTACACCGGTCTAACCTTGAATTTCAGAGCCATATGCCCCATGCAATGGAAAATTTCTGTTTTAAGCACTCTGATCAACAGAGCCTACATCGTCTGCTCGTCATGGCAAACTTTCCATGATGAAATAGGGAAATTGACCAAAATTTTTTAAAACAACGGATATCCGTTGTACTTTATACAAAAAGTGGTCAAACAGTATCTGGACAAAAGATTCTGTGCTCCAAAAGAAAAAGATGAATCCAAATACCTCCATACTGTCAAAATTCCATTTTTTGGCATTCAATCGGTTTATTTTAAAAAGAAACTACAATCACTATTCCGTAGAATAGATAAAGAATTTCCTATCCGTTGGGTTTTCACATGCAATAAACTAAAAAGTGGTTTCTCCAACAAAGATCATACTCCCAAAGTTCTTAGGTCTAATGTCATTTACCAATTCGCTTGTGAGGTGGACCCTCGCACTACCTACATAGGTAGAACTACAAGACACTTAAACTTAAGAATAAAAGAACATCGGGAAAAAATGTCCGCCATTTCTGACCATAGGTTAAATTGCAGTTGCAGCTGTAAAGTTGACAATTTCAAAATTCTATCTCAAGCTCCCAACACTTATGACCTAAATATTTTGGAAGCCATGTACATAAAAAACTCAACCCCACTTTGAATAAGCAAGTTAACCATGATGGTGCTTTTTTCAAATGTAAATTAATTTGAGTCTAGTTACTATGTGTACCTTATTTAATTGTTATCATGTACTTCAGCTTTTGAAATGAAATGTTGCATATAACATGATTTAGATCGTTCCTAAAAGGAGATACAGTCGGAACTGTTTCCAAATGTGAGATATACACATTTATGCAGTTTGAAGAAATTACAACGGAATCCACTGATCATGATAGCATAAAACAGAAGGAAATGATATTATTTTACAGCTAGTCCGTGTCTGACAGCCTTGGTGAGGTAATGTTTGCTAAACTGGCAAGATGACCTGATATTGCTTTCCTGCTGAACCTCAAGAGTATCTTCCTAAGCGTGATTAGGCAACAGCTGCCACTGGCATGGCAAAATCACAGACTCGAAGACAATGATTTCAATTAATTTTCAAAGATGTAAATGGGTTCACATCACTATTCTGATTCAAGAAATGAAACATGAATTTAGTGACTCATAAAATCAAGCCGGTGAAAATTGAATTAAAAAGCAATTGACATTTCAGCCAAGAAAGCACGGATAATATCCCGACTTTTTCATGAAGAATCTAATAATACGGAGCATAAAATTCCCTTGATAATCAGCCTGATTTCCGCTTAGTTAGGATGCTTATTAGCGAATATTCATTCCTATTGATATCCAAATTGTTTCATACTACTTATATAGGAGAGTCATCTCGGCAGTATATAAATTGGCAAATTTTGACTTTTTTCAAAAGTGCTCAAATAATTTTTTGCACCACGGTAACGTAATCTCCGCAAAAACTGAATCTGTTGATATAAAAATTTTCACTGCATACAATTAGGCTACTTTTTGAGTCGACACTCTACCTATATATCCCTACTCTATGAATTTAACTTAGTTTGATGACAGAGAACTGTAGGCCTGTTTTAAGATTGATCTTTGCAAATTATGGTGCTGTTACATCTATTTAAGATAGATTTACACAAGCATACCTTCATGCAATGGCCATTATGTCAAAGAGGAAAAGTATCGGTGCTGTTAAGCCATGTAAGCTTGCAACCCGGAAATTCTCCAAATTGCAGTGACACTCTAGTTCGTAATATCTTACAGTGAAATATCTAGACGTGAAAAAGCGATGACTCAATTATTGGATTATTTAGAACTACATAGTCAAAATAAATTTCAAAAAATTACTTTTGAAATGAACGGAAAGGTGAACGTGAAGTGAACGAGATGGACTAATTGCTGAACTTGAGCTGAACGGCGTTCATTTTTTCAAAATTGAACATGAACTGCACGCCGTTCAAAATTTTCATGAACTTGTCATTCACTATAATGTATCGGTATTTCTTTCGCTCAAAGCAGTAATGAAATAAGTAACAACTAATCGCTATAACTGTGATGATTTTGCTTGCTACTACAATCATTGCAACAATGCTCATCATGCCTAATTCACAAGTTAAAGCCATGATGAAATCTAAAGAAAAATCTTGCGAAGATGCATTCAGAAACTAACAAAAAGATAAATAACAGAAAAATTGAAAGTATAATAATTAAGATAGGCAAGAACCGTTTGAAGATCATTCATTTAGAAGATCCTTTATCAAGATTTTGGTGGAAAAGTGCAGCCAGTGTTGTTTTTCCACACTGTGCGCCTCTTTGTAATGAGTAGTTATTAATGTCAATATATATTTTTCTCTCATTAGATGTCTCGTGATAAGAGCATCACCTGAAGGAGAAGATTCAAAATTACATTCAAAACTCCGACGAATAGACAAACTGTGATTATGATGTCAGTGATTCACATAAATTGCGAAGATCATGTTGAATAAAAAGCAAACCAAGCGGTGATGATTGATGACTTTTCACGGTTTTAAGGTCCTAGAATATTGGGGTATTGAGCAACTGCCCAAATTGATAAGGTTTTATGTTGATCACGAAATCGGTATAAATTTCTTCGGTGAATATTTTGAAGTATGAACACTTTTGCGGATCATTCTGATGAAGATAGCCATCGATTTTAGTTCGATGAAAGTTGAATAATTCAAAGTCGGAAATAACTCATGTATGTTATACCTCCTCATTGTTTTTGAATTCGTGAATAAAGTACAGTGGTGCAAATGATTTACTTGTGCTGGTGGAGGCTTGAAATCAGATAATGGGAAAATCGATGAATATAGAAAGTCACAATTTATTTGAAATTAAACATTGATGCTGTCCTTGCAGATGTTCATTGTACAGTGTATATAGATTATTTCCGACAGTCTCTGCAAGGCTGGACAGGCGCATTAATAAGGATGCACAGCAATCAATTCAGCTGGATCCTGATGCATTCTACAATAATGAAGTAAACTGTTCACAACTTGTTCCATGGTTTTATCCATATACATTATCGTCATTAATCAAGCCTACCAAAGTCACTGGCCTTCAGTCCAGTTCCTGCTACTGGAGTTGAGCGTCCCTTGGATATTTTATATTAATCATAGATTAACCTGACTTAACTTAAGTGTCAAGACTAAATAGTCAACAAAACAATTGTCAATTTCGAATGGCAAAGTGCTATCAGCGTGAAGTCGTTGAGTTTGGATAAAATAACTGAAAAAACAGATAAAGAAATCTGATCGTGCGGACAAAATTGTAGAATACGTTTGCCTTTTGCATAATTTAGGCTTCGAAAATTTTTAAAATAGTTTTGTCGATTGTCAACCATTTTCTGCTTTATTGTTTTTCATGAATACCTTTAAATCAAAATCAAATACAAATGGGAGACAAGCAACACCAAAAATAATGAAAATATTTAATTCTTTATATCAGTTTGACTACAATTTCCCGAATCAGACAGTTAATTTCCGCCCAAATAATTACCGCAGAAAGATATGAGAATATTGTGTGAAATCAGACAATTCGTTTAATTTGCCGCTTTCGCCTTCGTTCATGTTTATTCATTATGACATCAGTCAAGATCTCGAAATTCAAGCATCAACGATGTTTCTGATTTGTTGCATCAAATGTCGAGATCTTTGCCATGCAAAAACAATGGGACACACTACCGATCAACAGTTGTACTTAAAATGTTTGTGACATTATAGTCTGGCAGCCAGAACTAGTTTCTGCAGATAATTAGACTTTCACAGAATGATGTACATTTTCTGACTACGAATCGGTGCGTCTGCCGAGTTCTATTGAGTTCCTCTTTTTGTCAGACAGGATCAAAGAAAAACACATGTAAATCCAATGCGAATCAGATTACAGTTTTTGTATAAAATGAAATTTTCTATGTTTTTTCTGATTTAACGAAAAGTACTAAGCCCACAGTCACAAGTTTTGGCATAGGAATGTCTTCAGGTCATTTCCTTTCACTTTTATGCACCCCTGTCTGTGAACCTAAACACATTTAGATTTGGCGAGACTTTTAATATCGGCAAAGCACAAACATTTTGAGCAGCTTCATCCACATTCAACCACATTCTCACATACATTGCCGATCAGAAGCATGATAATAGCACATGCACATCATAGGAAATGACCTGAAGACATTCCATGTCAAAAATTATGAGTCTACACTTAATACTTTCCAGTGATGAGCGAAAATTAGGAAAATTTCATTTTAGCCAAAAACTGCAATCTGCTTCCCATTGGATTTACATGTGTTTTTCTTTGATCCTGTCTGACAAGAAGAGGAACTTAACAGAATTCGACAGACGCACCGATTCGTAGTAGTCAGAAAATGTACATCATTCTGTGAAAGTCTAATTATCTGCAGAAACTAGTTCTGGCTACAGGACTATTATCAATCAATGTACAGATCACCTAGTTACTAAGATAAGTTGCAACGGTGCAGAATGGTAGCAGTCTTGGCCATTTTAAGGGATATGTCTAAGCATGCATTTCCGCATTTTGACGCCAAATGATCAGAAAAATATCTGATTTCACTTATTGTGCCAAAGACCAGATGATTGCATTTGAAAATTTATCTTCTAGCTCGCAGCACAAAATATTGATAATGTGGTACAAGGTTATGTTGGTAAAATGCAAATTGGCTGATTAAGGTACTCTTTATATCAATGCAATCCGCAATATAAATCATAAACATTTGTATGTGTAGCGAAGTTAATCCCACTAGTCTAAATAAAACGAGTTTTAAGGAGAATATTGCTGATATAAATAAATGAACTCTTTATAGACTTTGAAAAGCATTGCCGAGATAATTCGCTTTTCAGCGCTTAATAAATGCTCATCAATTATCTATCGAATAAGTAGATGAATCTGTAGTACAAAAAGTAGTATTTCTCGGTAGATCATCCACCGAGCTTGAAAGTCAAACTAAATTCCATTTTGCTACAAATGAAAAGGTTATTTCAATTTAAGGCTTCAAAGTGCGTCAGAGACATTCCTATATGTTGCTAAAGCAACTACAATCTCTTGATATGCATAATAAGCATGCTAAAAATAGAAAAAAATGAATTAGTGACTAATGATATGAACGCTTCAAATGTTTGTTTCGTCCAAAAAATAAGAAAATAATTGCCATTGAAAGATTTTGCCCTTGAAATAATGTAAGCATTCAGCAGAGTGATGCTAGATCAAGGATAAATCTAAATAAGAATGAACTGCTGTACTCCGTGGACATGCTGATTCTCTTATAAGAATGCACCAAGAATTTAAGGATAAAAAGGATTTTTTCTTGGAACATAGTGAATTGACAAAGCGCCATATAATCATATTTTGCCGCTTTATGATCTTTCTTTGAGACTGAATCAATGTTCATAAGTAGCATGCTTTTATAAATTCTTGTTAGTGACATCTTTCTTTACAAATCAATGTTTGTTTAAGTCGCATATAACAGCACTCATCAAAAGAACGGTCACTATCGCTAAAAACAATTATCGCTGGTTCCTCATTTTTCCAAGGCATCATTAGTATCTACATGTAGACATTCGTCTCTGTCTGCCTGCAAGGGAGCCGTCTCATTTTGCAATGCCAATGAACACAATTCCACGAACAAAGTACCGTAGCTATCGAAGAGCAAGTAACGAATTCAGCAATAAATGCGCCTACGGGCAGGGTCATCAAAATTTAATTACAAATAATTTTGGTCAAGCAATCAATTAATCTATATTTCAACAGGACACAATTATCGCAATTATTTGCTGGGAGAAATCAAGCAATGGCAATTATGTTGCTATGGCAATCAGTTCATTGCCATTATTTGATGACAGCAATCAATAAATTGAAATTATTTATCATCACTGTTTGAATAGACTAATTTTTGAATTTGAATTTTTCACTCTGCTATTTCGCTTTAACAAGTTAAGCCAAGTGGGCCTACATACTTAACAAATCGCATAATAGCATATTGTCAATTTGGATAGCGGTGTAAGTAGACCCATTACATGAAATACACATCAGTATTCTTAATTGGATGAAAATATTGATGAATTTTGTTGCAGACTTATGTTCGTGCATCACAATTATGGTGATGATCAATTACTAAAGCAAGTAAATGAAAAACACGTGCTTATAGCAGAACATAAAATATAGATTTAATTTGTTATCTTAAAAGTAATGTAATACAGAGATGCTAAATGGGTAATGCATCAAATAGTTCCTGATCAGAATTCAAAAATTGAACTACAAGTGTATTTCTGAATAGGGCATATCATAATATATTCTGAATAAGCTTAGCATCTACATAAGCCACTGAAGGTGGGATTATTAATCGAGTAAATGCTTTCCACATTTCAACACAAATCAATCGATCAACTTCTTGCGATTGTTGACTAGCATCAATCAACTGATTGCAAATATTCTATCACATCAATCAATTAAATGCAATACAATTAATTTTTGATAACCCTGATTGCCCTCATGCATGTTAAATTTCAGTAACAATTAGCAGCATAGCATTGTATCTCTATTGTATTTGCTCGCTGTATGGTATGGAAATGAATGGATGTATTTTTCAGGACTATCAGCTTCTATATTCATCAATAGCATTGTTTGAAGCAACATAACAATAAGTAGCAAGACAAAAGAGTTAAAGCTATGAGAAAAGGTGCTTGGAGGCTAGAATAGCATTAGAAGGCTAGCTCATCATCAATGGCTTCACGTAGAAGACAGCTGGCTTTTCTGTGGCGAAGAAGGAGGGCACGCCATTGTTCAGAATCGACACCACTGAGACCAGCATTTCCGAAAAGTCATCTAGATTTATACTTTCTCAATATGAAGTGCGGTGATGTCTGTAAATTCCAGAGGCGAAAGACACGCGCAATCAAGAAGGGCGCTTGGATCTGCGATTTCTTGCATTGGATGCTTCGACTGAAGAACACCATGTATATTGGCAGAACCATGAGCTAAGATGCAAGGTCAACAACACCTACCCCACCGCCATCTTTCATCAGCCTCACTGCAGATCGAACCTTACCATCCAACAGTAGGCGATTGAAAGTCCTTTCAAGGTGTTCCAGAGACATTGGGCTTTGCTTCGCTTTCAATTGCCTCTCACACGTGGTTCCACATTGCTTGCTGGGCATTTAACCCGGCGTAGGAGCATGCAACCACTAGGTACATGCGAATCATACATAGAAATGCATGGATATATGCATAGATTATGGTCAAGAGTGACATCATACAGCAAAGACACACAGACGCCAAGCTCTCCTGAGATGTTTTTGAATTTTTCTTTATGCACGCTACCTTTTAAACTAAAGATCGAATGATTTTCATTATCGATAAAACTCGAAGACAGTGATAAATATAAACAGAGATGATCACAAGCGAAGGACCCCCACTTAAAATTAACTGAAATTCAATCGATTCTCATGCCTTCCAATCGTGTCGTGCAACAGTGTGCCACACATCATGCGGGAGTTTGAATTCTCAGCTTTAAAATGAGCTATGATGGACTTGTATCCATCCGTTATTGTATTTGCTGAACAGTGCTCAAAACATGAAACTCGCTCAATTTGAAATAGCAATTTTTCAATAAGAAAACATGTGAGTATGATAATCAGTCAGACACAGGAAGAGCAAGCATTTTCTGAGCTCTCTTTTGATATACTGGTCACAAAATAGGAACAAGGATAAAATTGGTGATATCCTGAAGTTATCACAAAATCATGACTCAGTTTTGCTGAAAATGTTATGTGAAAATGTTATGTTCTTTTTCATCAAAAATGTTCAGTTTTGGTGTCATATTTGATGCCAAAAATGAACTTTTTTTGATGAAAGAGTGAGAATACAACAAATTCAGCTAAAAGAGTCATGATTTTGTGACAATTTATCACCAATTTTATCCTAGTTCACCAATTTTGATGACCAGTATATCAAAAGAGAGATCAGAAAATGGTCGTTCTTCCCGTGCCTGATTCATTATCATGCTCACATGCTTTCCTATTGAAAGATTGCTGCTTCCAAATTGAGCGAGTTCCATGCATGTTTCGAACACTGCTCAGCAAATGTAACAAGTCCATTATACGTCATATTACAGCTGAGAATACAAGCTCCCGCATAATGTATGGTACGTTGTTGTACGACACAATTGGAAATCATTAGAATCGATTGAATTTCAGCGAAATTTAGGTGTCACGTCAGTTACGATCAGCTCTGTAGTTCTTTGAGTCTGAAGGAATCATGGCGATCACAGCACATCGGAGGAATTGATAAACCATGAACCTAAATGCATTAATTTTTTCTACCAACATTTCTTCTAGCCCCAAATTTTATAACCGACGTGGTTAAACCATGTAATGTGGAATAGAAAGTGTGCTTAAAATCAACCTGTAAGCGATTGAAAGTCGTCATTCTTTAGGTTTTGGCATTATGATAGTGTGTGACCACGGCGAAGTATTGCTTTCAGTGCACACGCTTGTTCTATTCCTTAAATATCGTATATGTGTAGCGTAAAACCTCCATGATCGCAAAGTTAGTCGGAGCGATTTTTAAAAGGGAAATAAATTGTCTGTCTTAAGTTGACTAGAAAGGAAATTGACCAAAGGTTGCGACACTACCGAGGAAATAAGTTGGAGCGTGCATGACCAAAGAAAAACTACAAACTCGACATGTGACTGATTCTAACCTAAATGTGCACACACGGAGCAAGTATAGGTTAAGCTTTATTCACCACTTCATCACAACTCTATTCTTGTTGACAAGTTTATGTACATGTAAGTGAAAACGCATGGAATTTTTTTGCTGCCATGTGTTTTACTTGAAACAACATTTCCGCTTATTAACTTTTGTACACTTAGATGTTCTCCAAAGACAGCTTCTGTGGAGACTCGATCACATGACCAAACGATCGTCAGGACACGCCAGTGTGACTCGATGACCAAAAATAGGAACTTTGTTAGTTAATTAGATCGCTAAAATGAGAAATGGGCAAATGGTGACAAGTCCAAGCAAGTATACATTATGTTCAATGATGGCTAGTAGTTGTTCTAAATACGATTTGAGAAGATCATTGTCACCTCTGATTTATGATATTTTAAACAGGTATAATGATAAAATACTTAGCGTGTTGGAAAAAGTCATTCATCATTTGAACCTTTTATTAATAGTTTGACTGTTGAAGCCAAAAATTGATGTTCGCCATCAATAGCAATTTTTTAAACCTGCAAACAAATTAGAAATGAATTTAGCAATGAAGTGGAATGCCATTAGGTTATCATATTCTGATCGAGATGAATCAGTATTTGATAATGAACTGATGAAAATTGCTGAGTTTACTGAAGAGTTTCTGAATACATACTAAATGGAATTTTGCACGCGTTAAAGAGAACACATTTTTCGATAAACAGAAGGTTGGACGGAAGTCTGAAATATCATTTTATTTCAGAATCATTGCAAGCTTTCAAAGTTTTTGATAAAAATTACACGATTTGAATTTCAAATTTAACCGGCTCGAGTTTCTGTAGAGAACGAGATCGAAAGTGAGACTAGTAACAAAAGGTCCAGAATAAACACAGCGCCCCCCCCCCTCTGGAACGACAGAGTCTGTCGTGGTGTGCCGGCCAGGTTGGTTCACAACATGTTCGCTGACTCCCCCCCCCCTCTGCAACGACAGAGTGTGAGACTCGAGTGAGTTGGTCCGACCGCCTGGTTGACTTGGGCGACCGTCCAGGTTGACGTGGGCGACCGTCTAGGTTGACGTGGGCGACCGTCTAGGTTGACATGGGCGAGCGTCTAGGTTGTCGTGGATGGTGAAATGGCTGCCAGATTCGGATTCAGCGTAAAATTCTGCATCTGTGGTGTGATTTCCAGCTCAATCGGCGAGAAAAACTGTTTCTTCAAATTTTGGCAGAGTTAAAATGTGGGACGTTTTGGTGTGTAGGGCCCAAACGTATCCTCGGATGAGAAAACGGAGGCCAGATTCGGATTCAGCGTGAAATTCTGCATCTGTATGGTGAATTTGAAAGCAATCGGAGAGAAAAAATTTTTCGCTGACGTCCCCCCCCCCTCTGGACAGCTTGCTTCGATTTTGGCTTCCAGTGGACGGATTTTGTCGTGCGATAGCTCGTTTGAAAGCTAAGAGTGAGACGAATTCAGTGAAAGAATCGGCTTGTTCCTATCTGTCTTCGTTTAGATGTGAGACACCATTTAAGATTTTGGGACATTGGCGAAAAACGACAGAGTTAGAATTTGGGACGTTTTGGGCTGTAGCTTCAAAACGAAGCATCGGATGAGAAAACGGATTTCAGATTCGGATTCAGCGTGAAATTCTGCATCGGTATGGTGAGTTTCAAGTCAATCGGAGAGAAAAAATTTTCAACATTTTTCGAAAAAACGACAGAGTTAGAATTTGGGACGTTTTGGTGTGTAGCACCCAAACGAAGCATCGGATGAGAAAACGGAGGCCAGATTCGGAATCTACGTGAAATTTTGGGTTAGGAAGGACGTTTCCAGCGAAATCGGAGAGAAAAAATTTTTCGCTGACGTCCCCCCCCCCTCTGGACAGCTTGCTTCGATTTTGACTTCCAGTGGACGGATTTTGGCGTGCGATAGCTCGTTTGAAAGCTAAGAGTGAGACAAATTCAATGAAAGAATCGGCTTGTTCCTATCTGTCTTCGTTTAGATGTGAGACACCATTTAAGATTTTGGGACATTGGCAAAAAACGACAGAGTTAGAATTTGGGACGTTTTGGGCTCTAGCTTCAAAACGAAGCATCGGATGGGAAAACGGATTTCAGATTTGGAATCAGCGTGAAATTCTTTATCTGTATGGTGAGTTTCAAGTCAATCGGAGAGAAAAAATTTTCAACATTTTTCGAAAAAACGACAGAGTTAGAATTTGGGATGTTTTGGTGTGTAGCACCCAAACGAAGCATCGGATGAGAAAACGGAGGCCAGATTCGGAATCTACGTGAAATTTTGGGTTAGGAAGGACGTTTCCAGCGAAATCGGAGAGAAAAAATTTTTCGCTGACGTCCCCCCCCCCTCTGGACAGCTTGCTTCGATTTTGGCTTCCAGTGGACGGATTTTGGCGTGCGATAGCTCGTTTGAAAGCTAAGAGTGAGACAAATTCAATGAAAGAATCGGCTTGTTCCTATCTGTCTTCGTTTAGATGTGAGACACCATTTAAGATTTTGGGACATTGGCAAAAAACGACAGAGTTAGAATTTGGGACGTTTTGGGCTCTAGCTTCAAAACGAAGCATCGGATGGGAAAACGGATTTCAGATTTGGAATCAGCGTGAAATTCTTTATCTGTATGGTGAGTTTCAAGTCAATCGGAGAGAAAAAATTTTCACGGACCCCCCCCCCCTTTGTTCTAACTTTGGTTCTAGTGGACGGATTTTGTTCGTTCGACTTGCATTGGAAAGAGGATGAAACACTGCTCGACCGCATTTTTCGTTGCGAGTCAATCGGAGCAGCCGTTCAAAAGTTAGAGCGGTTACAAGATTTTAGGTCGGAGCTCGCTTACCTGAAAAAATCCTAAGTGTCAGAGTGAGTTTGTATGGGTAAAATTTTGAAAATTTTCCAAAGTGTGGAATTTCGACCTGGGACCGTCACCAAAACATTTTTCATCAAATTTTGAAATTTCACTGACGTCCCCCCCCCTTTGTTCTAACTTTGGTTCTAGTGGACGGATTTTGTTCGTTCGACTTGCATTGGAAAGAGGATGAAACACTGCTCGACCGCATTTTTCGTTGCGAGTCAATCGGAGCAGCCGTTCAAAAGTTAGAGCGGTTACAAGATTTTAGGTCGGAGCTCGCTTACCTGAAAAAATCCTAAGTGTCAGAGTGAGTTTGTATGGGTAAAATTTTGAAAATTTTCCAAAGTGTGGAATTTCGACCTGGGACCGTCACCAAAACATTTTTCATCAAATTTTGAAATTTCACTGACGTCCCCCCCCCTTTGTTCTAACTTTGGTTCTAGTGGACGGATTTTGTTCGTTCGACTTGCATTGGAAAGAGGATGAAACACTGCTCGACCGCATTTTTCGTTGCGAGTCAATCGGAGCAGCCGTTCAAAAGTTACAGCGGTTACAAGATTTTAGGTCGGAGCTCGCTTACCTGAAAAAATCCTAAGTGTCAGAGTGAGTTTGTATGGGAAAAATTTTGAAAATTTTCCAAAGTGTGGAATTTCGACCTGGGACCGTCACCAAAACATTTTTCATCAAATTTTGAAATTTCACTGACGTCCCCCCCCCCTTTGTTCTAACTTTGGTTCTAGTGGACGGATTTTGTTCGTTCGACTTGCATTGGAAAGAGGATGAAACACTGCTCGACCGCATTTTTCGTTGCGAGTCAATCGGAGCAGCCGTTCAAAAGTTAGAGCGGTTACAAGATTTTAGGTCGGAGCTCGCTTACCTGAAAAAATCCTAAGTGTCAGAGTGAGTTTGTATGGGAAAAATTTTGAAAATTTTCCAAAGTGTAGAATTTCGACCTGGGACCGTCACCAAAACATTTTTCATCAAATTTTGAAATTTCACTGACGTCCCCCCCCCTCTGGACAGCTTGCTTCGATTTTGGCTTCCAGTGGACGGATTTTGTCGTGCGATAGCTCGTTTGAAAGCTAAGAGTGAGACAAATTCAATGAAAGAATCGGCTTGTTCCTATCTGTCTTCATTTAGATGTGAGATGCCATTTAAGATTTTGGGACATTGGCGAAAAACGACAGAGTTAGAATTTGGGACGTTTTGGGCTCTAGCTTCAAAACGAAGCATCGGATGGGAAAACGGATTTCAGATTTGGAATCAGCGTGAAATTCTTTATCTGTATGGTGAGTTTCAAGTCAAT
This sequence comes from Prostheceraeus crozeri, assembly GCA_907163375.1. Classification (NCBI taxonomy): domain Eukaryota; kingdom Metazoa; phylum Platyhelminthes; order Polycladida; family Euryleptidae; genus Prostheceraeus; species Prostheceraeus crozeri. Next base: position 41,398 of record CAJQUW010013622.1, on the reverse strand, counting down.
CGGAGAGAAAAAATTTTCACGGACCCCCCCCCTTTGTTCTAACTTTGGTTCTAGTGGACGGATTTTGTTCGTTCGACTTGCATTGGAAAGAGGATGAAACACTGCTCGACCGCATTTTTCGTTGCGAGTCAATCGGAGCAGCCGTTCAAAAGTTAGAGCGGTTACAAGATTTTAGGTCGGAGCTCGCTTACCTGAAAAAATCCTAAGTGTCAGAGTGAGTTTGTATGGGTAAAATTTTGAAAATTTTCCAAAGTGTGGAATTTCGACCTGGGACCGTCACCAAAACATTTTTCATCAAATTTTGAAATTTCACTGACGTCCCCCCCCCTTTGTTCTAACTTTGGTTCTAGTGGACGGATTTTGTTCGTTCGACTTGCATTGGAAAGAGGATGAAACACTGCTCGACCGCATTTTTCGTTGCGAGTCAATCGGAGCAGCCGTTCAAAAGTTAGAGCGGTTACAAGATTTTAGGTCGGAGCTCGCTTACCTGAAAAAATCCTAAGTGTCAGAGTGAGTTTGTATGGGTAAAATTTTGAAAATTTTCCAAAGTGTGGAATTTCGACCTGGGACCGTCACCAAAACATTTTTCATCAAATTTTGAAATTTCACTGACGTCCCCCCCCCTTTGTTCTAACTTTGGTTCTAGTGGACGGATTTTGTTCGTTCGACTTGCATTGGAAAGAGGATGAAACACTGCTCGACCGCATTTTTCGTTGCGAGTCAATCGGAGCAGCCGTTCAAAAGTTACAGCGGTTACAAGATTTTAGGTCGGAGCTCGCTTACCTGAAAAAATCCTAAGTGTCAGAGTGAGTTTGTATGGGAAAAATTTTGAAAATTTTCCAAAGTGTGGAATTTCGACCTGGGACCGTCACCAAAACATTTTTCATCAAATTTTGAAATTTCACTGACGTCCCCCCCCCCTTTGTTCTAACTTTGGTTCTAGTGGACGGATTTTGTTCGTTCGACTTGCATTGGAAAGAGGATGAAACACTGCTCGACCGCATTTGTCGTTGCGAGTCAATCGGAGCAGCCGTTCAAAAGTTAGAGCGGTTACAAGATTTTAGGTCGGAGCTCGCTTACCTGAAAAAATCCTAAGTGTCAGAGTGAGTTTGTATGGGAAAAATTTTGAAAATTTTCCAAAGTGTAGAATTTCGACCTGGGACCGTCACCAAAACATTTTTCATCAAATTTTGAAATTTCACTGACGTCCCCCCCCCTCTGGACAGCTTGCTTCGATTTTGGCTTCCAGTGGACGGATTTTGTCGTGCGATAGCTCGTTTGAAAGCTAAGAGTGAGACAAATTCAATGAAAGAATCGGCTTGTTCCTATCTGTCTTCGTTTAGATGTGAGATGCCATTTAAGATTTTGGGACATTGGCGAAAAAACGACAGAGTTAGAATTTGGGACGTTTTGGGCTCTAGCTTCAAAACGAAGCATCGGATGGGAAAACGGATTTCAGATTTGGAATCAGCGTGAAATTCTTTATCTGTATGGTGAGTTTCAAGTCAATCGGAGAGAAAAAATTTTCAACATTTTTCGAAAAAACGACAGAGTTAGAATTTGGGAGGTTTTGGTGTGTAGCGCCCAAACGAAGCATCGGATGAGAAAACGGAGGCCAGATTCGGAATCTACGTGAAATTTTGGGTTAGGAAGGACGTTTCCAGCGAAATCGGAGAGAAAAAATTTTTCGCTGACGTCCCCCCCCCCTCTGGACAGCTTGCTTCGATTTTGGCTTCCAGTGGACGGATTTTGTCGTGCGATAGCTCGTTTGAAAGCTAAGAGTGAGACAAATTCAATGAAAGAATCGGCTTGTTCCTATCTGTCTTCGTTTAGATGTGAGACACCATTTAAGATTTTGGGACATTGGCAAAAAACGACAGAGTTAGAATTTGGGACGTTTTGGGCTCTAGCTTCAAAACGAAGCATCGGATGGGAAAACGGATTTCAGATTTGGAATCAGCGTGAAATTCTTTATCTGTATGGTGAGTTTCAAGTCAATCGGAGAGAAAAAATTTTCACGGACCCCCCCCCTTTGTTCTAACTTTGGTTCTAGTGGACGGATTTTGTTCGTTCGACTTGCATTGGAAAGAGGATGAAACACTGCTCGACCGCATTTTTCGTTGCGAGTCAATCGGAGCAGCCGATCAAAAGTTAGAGCGGTTACAAGATTTTAGGTCGGAGCTCGCTTACCTGAAAAAATCCTAAGTGTCAGAGTGAGTTTGTATGGGTAAAATTTTGAAAATTTTCCAAAGTGTGGAATTTCGACCTGGGACCGTCACCAAAACATTTTTCATCAAATTTTGAAATTTCACTGACGTCCCCCCCCCTTTGTTCTAACTTTGGTTCTAGTGGACGGATTTTGTTCGTTCGACTTGCATTGGAAAGAGGATGAAACACTGCTCGACCGCATTTTTCGTTGCGAGTCAATCGGAGCAGCCGTTCAAAAGTTAGAGCGGTTACAAGATTTTAGGTCGGAGCTCGCTTACCTGAAAAAATCCTAAGTGTCAGAGTGAGTTTGTATGGGTAAAATTTTGAAAATTTTCCAAAGTGTGGAATTTCGACCTGGGACCGTCACCAAAACATTTTTCATCAAATTTTGAAATTTCACTGACGTCCCCCCCCCTTTGTTCTAACTTTGGTTCTAGTGGACGGATTTTGTTCGTTCGACTTGCATTGGAAAGAGGATGAAACACTGCTCGACCGCATTTTTCGTTGCGAGTCAATCGGAGCAGCCGTTCAAAAGTTAGAGCGGTTACAAGATTTTAGGTCGGAGCTCGCTTACCTGAAAAAATCCTAAGTGTCAGAGTGAGTTTGTATGGGAAAAATTTTGAAAATTTTCCAAAGTGTGGAATTTCGACCTGGGACCGTCACCAAAACATTTTTCATCAAATTTTGAAATTTCACTGACGTCCCCCACCCCTTTGTTCTAACTTTGGTTCTAGTGGACGGATTTTGTTCGTTCGACTTGCATTGGAAAGAGGATGAAACACTGCTCGACCGCATTTTTCGTTGCGAGTCAATCGGAGCAGCCGTTCAAAAGTTAGAGCGGTTACAAGATTTTAGGTCGGAGCTCGCTTACCTGAAAAAATCCTAAGTGTCAGAGTGAGTTTGTATGGGTAAAATTTTGAAAATTTTCCAAAGTGTAGAATTTCGACCTGGGACCGTCACCAAAACATTTTTCATCAAATTTTGAAATTTCACTGACGTCCCCCCCCCTCTGGACAGCTTGCTTCGATTTTGGCTTCCAGTGGACGGATTTTGTCGTGCGATAGCTCGTTTGAAAGCTAAGAGTGAGACAAATTCAATGAAAGAATCGGCTTGTTCCTATCTGTCTTCATTTAGATGTGAGATGCCATTTAAGATTTTGGGACATTGGCGAAAAACGACAGAGTTAGAATTTGGGACGTTTTGGGCTCTAGCTTCAAAACGAAGCATCGGATGGGAATACGGATTTCAGATTTGGAATCAGCGTGAAATTCTTTATCTGTATGGTGAGTTTCAAGTCAATCGGAGAGAAAAAATTTTCACTGACGTCCCCCCCCCCTTTGTTCTAACTTTGGTTCTAGTGGACGGATTTTGTTCGTTCGACTTGCATTGGAAAGAGGATGAAACACTGCTCGACCTCATTTTTCGTTGCGAGTCAATCGGAGCAGCCGTTCAAAAGTTAGAGCGGTTACAAGATTTTAGGTCGGAGCTCACCTGAAAAAATCCTAAGTGTCAGAGTGACTTTGTATGGGAAAAATTTTGAAAATTTTCCAAAGTGTGGAATTTCGACCTGGGACCGTCACCAAAACATTTTTCATCAATCAAAATTTATTTCACTGACGCTCCCCCCCCTTTTGTTCTAACTTTGGTCTAGTGGACGGATTTTTGTTCGTTCGACTTGCATTGGAAAGAGGATGAAACACTGCTCGACCGCATTTTTCGTTGCGAGTCAATCGAGAGGCAGGCGCCGTTCAAAAGTTAGAGCGGTTACAAGATTTTAGGTCGGAGCTCGCTTACCTGAAAAAATCCTAAGTGTCAGAGTGAGTTTGTATGGGTAAAATTTTGAAAATTTTCCAAAGTGTGGAATTTCGACCTGGGACCGTCACCAAAACATTTTTCATCAAATTTTGAAATTTCACTGACGTCCCCCCCCCTCTGGAAGCTTGTTCTAACTTTGGTTCTAGTGGACGGATTTTGTTCGTTCGACTTGCATTGGAAAGAGGAGAAAAAACTGCTCGACAACATTTTTTGTTGCGAGTCAATCGGACCAGCCGTTCAAAAGTTAGAGCGGTTACAAGATTTTAGGTCGGAGCTCGCTCACCTGAAAAAATCCTAAGTGTCAGAGTGGCGTTGTATGGGTAAAATTTTGAAAATTTTCCAAAGTGTGGAATTTCGACCTGGGACCGTCACCAAAACATTTTTCATCAAATTTCACTGACCCCCCCCCCGACAGCAATCTTCTAACTTTGGTTCTAGTGGACGGATTTTGTCTTACAGCTACTCGTTTGAAAGAGGAGAAAAAACTGCTCGACGCCATTTTTGCCGCGAGTCAATCGGACCAGCCGTTCAAAAGTTAGAGCTGTTACACGATTTTAGGTCGGAGCTCGCTCACCTGAAAAAATCCTAAGTGTCAGAGTGGCTTTGTATGGGTAAAATTTTGAAAATTTTCCAAAGTGTGGAATTTCGACCTGGGACCGTCACCAAAACATTTTTCATCAAATTTCACTGACCCCCCCCCTCTGGACAGCTTGCTTCGATCTTGGCTTCTAGTGGACGGATTTTGTCGTGCAATAGCTCGTTTGAAAGCTAAGAGTGAGACAAATTCAATGAAAGAAACGGCTTGTTCATATCTGTCTTCGTTCAAAAGTTAGAGCGGTTACAAGATTTTAGGTCGGAGCTCGCTCACCTGAAAAAATCCTAAGTGTCAGAGTGGCTTTGTATGGGTAAAATTTTGAAAATTTTCCAAAGTGTGGAATTTCGACCTGGGACCGTCACCAAAACAGTTTTCATCAAATTTTGAAATTTCACTGACGTCCCCCCCCCCATCTGAGGAACACAGAGTGTCGTGTGTAGCCGGCCAAGTGAGTCCGAAAGGTTGCTGACGGCCCCCAACCATCGGCCTGCCGTCGTAGCGCGCGGTGATGTACTGTCTAGGTCTTGGCGTGGTGTGCGGCCAGGTTGGAGGGTGGACTGTTAGCTTACCTGAAAAAATCCTAAGTGTCAGAGTGGCTTTGTATGGGTAAAATTTTGAAAATTTTCCAAAGTGTGGAATTTCGACCTGGGACCTTCACCAAAACATTTTTCATCAAATTTCACTGACGTCCCTCCCCCGTTGATCTAACTATGGTTCTAGTGGACGGATTTTGTTCGTTCGAGTTGCATTGGAAAGAGGATGAAACACTGCTCGACCGCATTTTTCGTTGCGAGTCAATCGGAGCAGCCGTTCAAAAGTTAGAGCTGTTACAAGATTTTAGGTCGGAGCTCACCTGAAAAAATCCTAAGTGTCAGAGTGGCTTTGTATGGGTAAAATTTTGAAAATTTTCCAAAGTGTGGAATTTCGACCTGGGACCTTCACCAAAACATTTTTCATCAAATTTCACTGACCCCCCCCTCGGGAGAGCTAGCTTCGATCTTGCCTTCCAGTGGACGGATTTTGTCGTGCAATAGCTCGTTTGAAAGCTAAGAGTGAGACAAATTCACTGAAAGAATCGGCTTGTTCATATCTGTCTTCGTTCAAAAGTTAGAGCTGTTACAAGATTTTAGGTCGGAGCTCACCTGAAAAAATCCTAAGTGTCAGAGTGGCTTTGTATGGGTAAAATTTTGACAATTTTCCAAAGTGTGGAATGTCGACCTCGGACCTTCACCAAGTCGTGGTCGGCCGCCGTGGTGCTTTGAGTCTGACGTCCCCCCCCTCTGGATGGAACGACAGAGTGTCGTGGTGTGCCGGCCAAGTGAGTCCGAAAGGTTCGCTGACGTCCCCCCCCTCTGGCCGGCCGGCGGAGCGCGCGGTGATGTACTGTCCTAGGTTGGCCGTGGTGTGCCGCGCCAGGTTTGGTGTGCCGGCCAGGTTGGGAGGGTGGACTGTTGTAGCTTCACCTGAAAAAATCCTAAGTGTCAGAGTGACTTTGTATGGGTAAAATTTTGAAAATTTTCCAAAGTGTGGAATTTCGACCTGGGACCGTCACCAAAACATTTTTCATCAAATTTCACTGACCCCCCCACACCGACAGCAATCTTCTAACTTTGGTTCTAGTGGACGGATTTTGTCTTACAGCTACTCGTTTGAAAGAGGAGAAAAAACTGCTCGACGCCATTTTTGCCGCGAGTCAATCGGACCAGCCGTTCAAAAGTTAGAGCTGTTACACGATTTTAGGTCGGAGCTCACCTGAAAAAATCCTAAGTGTCAGAGTGGCTTTGTATGGGTAAAATTTTGAAAATTTTCCAAAGTGTGGAATGTCGACCTGGGACCTTCACCAAAACATTTTTCATCAAATTTCACTGACCCCCCCCCTCGGGAGAGCTCGCTTCGATCTTGGCTTCTAGTGGACGTATTTTGTCGTGCAATAGCTCGTTTGAAAGCTAAGAGTGAGACAAATTCAGTGAAAGAATCGGCTTGTTCATATCTGTCTTCGTTCAAAAGTTAGAGCGGTTACAAGATTTTAGGTCGGAGCTCGCTCACCTGAAAAAATCCTAAGTGTCAGAGTGGCGTTGTATGGGTAAAATTTTGAAAATTTTCCAAAGTGTGGAATTTCGACCTGGGACCTTCACCAAAACATTTTTCATCAAATTTCACTGACCCCCCCCCCCTCGGGAGAGCTAGCTTCGATCTTGGCTTCCAGTGGACGGATTTTGTCGTGCAATAGCTCGTTTGAAAGCTAAGAGTGAGACAAATTCACTGAAAGAATCGGCTTGTTCATATCTGTCTTCGTTCAAAAGTTAGAGCTGTTACAAGATTTTAGGTCGGAGCTCACCTGAAAAAATCCTAAGTGTCAGAGTGGCTTTGTATGGGTAAAATTTTGACAATTTTCCAAAGTGTGGAATTTCGACCTGGGACCGTCACCAAGTGCGTGGTCGGGCCGGCCGTGGTGCATTGAGTCTGACGTCCCCCCCCTCTGGATGGAACGACAGAGTGCTCGTGTGTGTGCCGGCCAAGTGAGTCGTAAAGGTTCGCTGACGTCCCCCCCCCCCTCTGGCCGGCCGTCGTTAGCGCGCGGTGATGTACTGTCTAGGTTGGCGTGGTGTGCCGGCCAGGTGCCGGCCAGTTGGGAGGGTGGACTGTTGTACTCACCTGAAAAAATCCTAAGTGTCATAGTGGCTTTGTATGGGTAAAATTTTGAAAATTTTCCAAAGTGTGGAATTTCGACCTGGGACCGTCACCAAAACATTTTTCATCAAATTCTTCCAGGACCCCCCCCCGACAGCAATCTTCTAACTTTGGTTCTAGTGAACGGATTTTGTCTTACAGCTACTCGTTTGAAAGAGGAGAAAAAACTGCTCGACGCCATTTTTGCCGCGAGTCAATCGGACTCGCGCAGCTCGCAATGCCCGTTTTTGGATAAATACATACAGATTCCCATGCAGAGATCATACATGAATTCATGCATGATCCACTGTATGATTTATGCCACAGACCATGCATGTTTCATACTGATCAGCGCATGTCTCATGCAATATCTGCATGCACCATACATGGCCATGCATGATTTCATGCATGTTTCTATCCATGAGACATTCCATGTTATATGTATGAGACATGCCTGTTATATCATGAGAACATGCAACTGTATGTCAATGAAATATCAATGAATTAATCATGTGACATCTATAATTTTAACCATCGAATAGATGAAATTAACCAGGGATGCTTAGTATCATTGTACAATCTGTATTTCGCGTAAGTTTTATAAGCACATTTTTTCTAGCGCGTCGGGAGTGAGTGAATTCTACATGTTGCATGAAATACAACATTGTAAATCATCTCTCTGAACCGAGAGCGCAGCCGCGAGAGCGACTTCTCTCTTGAAATGACATTTCCATATCTCAGCTTCACGAGAGGCACACACTCTGCCATCACACTCACACACTCAACACACACATCTATCACAACAAGACACACACTCACTCTCTCATATGGCGGTAGGGGCTAGGTAAGTAGGTTAGAGGCACATGTCACATAGCAACGTTCCCTCACTACACTCTAGAAGAGAAGGAGACGCGTTGTGTACACAAATCAACAGATCGAGAGTGTTTTTCTTATATCGCGCTCTAGGTATTGAGCGACACAAGGAAAAATTCAATAAGTCAGGGCCAAACGTGAGACGAAAGTAGGAGAGTGACAGCCTCTCCACACTCAATTTCTAACACAGTTTTCAATCTCCGATCAAAAAAAACATTTCTAATGAATTTATGAATAAAATATAGAAGAAGAGCTTTTTACATGTTTTTTTTTATTTGTAATTAGTACAAATAAGTATTTCTCAAAAAGACTCTGATCGTATAACAAATCATAATCAAAAAGCTATCAGAGAAGTGTATTTTCTAGAAATTTTTAAAACGATTAAAATGGCAGTGCAAGCGATTATTCGAGATGTTACTCTGAAATATTCTTTATAGATTTTCATTGATGCAGCATTGTCGACCGAAGGATGCCATGACAGTTTTATTGAGACATTATTAGTTGAAAGATATTTGAAATCATAATAAAGAAACGATTGAGATCACTCAGTCAGCTTATGGAGTTTTTCTTCTGGAGCAAATATGTTATGGCACGTACGCTTCTCCCTTTGAGCTATACAGAATATAATCGCTGTAGATTGAAGTTATTCTGCTTTGCTTCTAATTCAAATTTCAAGCATGAATTGATTTTCCGCACAATAGTAAATCGTGTAAGAAAAATATTTGTTAACCTACATTTCGGTAAAATAATTATTACTTGCTAACAAATATCCATTTTGTACATAGCATTCATAAGATTACAAAAACTGAGCCCTGCTCATCCCAAGTAAACAGCGAGAAGAAATGGATATCCTGCAAAAATAAAATTTGCCATACGAATTTAGAAAATTGCACAAAGTTTTACCACCCGTAAGATGACGTTCATATAGGAGCACACAGCGAACGAGCCAGATACAAATCATTTTGAAGAAATCACTGTTTATCAACATAAAGAAAAATTTCTCTTTCCGATTTGATCACACTTCATTTGAAAATCCTTCCAACCAGAAAACATGCCCAACAGTCCGCACATGCGTATTTTCACGTCATCTGAAACACTGTCATTTCGAGTCGAACACGTCAGCGACTTCACATCAACCTTTTAAGAATAAGTGATGTCACGAAAAATTACAGTTCAACGGAGAAACAATCCCAGTACTATAATTTTGGAAAGCGATGATACCGAGTCAATAGAAAAAAACATCTTCATTGACCACAAGCACGTTTTGTCCGAATCTGATGATCGGTGGCGAATCGTTGCCGATATATCTGAGAGTTTTATGGGTAAATAATAATTCCAGTATTTCGGGTTTAATTAGCTCACAAGACAAGACGAAAAAACAGCACGAGCGTAGTCTAGTATTGATCATTGATGCACAGATACGACGAGTTTGCGCAGCCTCAGCATAAAGCACCTGTAAAAAGAGAACAAATTTTGTGCTGATGTGCAGGAGCACTAGAATTATTCATACTTAACTCATCTTAACATTAACACTTCAAATAAACGGTTACGTGAGGAGAGGAAAGTATCAGGAGGCAGGCCTACTCAAGAGTTGAGAAGAGAAATCATTTATTCTTTTTACGCTAATTTAGCAGTAAAATAAGAGGTGTTGTAGTAAAGACTATAAAAAGCAAAAAACTCTAACTAACTAACTAGCTTAATGCGAACAAAAATCCAACAACGATCATTTCATCCTCAATCTGACAATGTAGGCAATGGCAAAGAAGAAAAGACAAGCAAGAAAAGCGACTAAAAATCAATTACAAATTTACAATACCATTTATCACAATATTCAAAATTCCTAATAAATCATCTATAATTCCTTCATATTAACATATCAAAACTTCATAATTTCTTCCCAAATAAATCTTTCAACAAATCCCCCCTTTATTATTCATTACTGTATTTTCATATTTATCACTGTACAAAACAGTCTACAAAACTAAATTATCTTTCCTAACTTAATCTCTATCTTATTGGATTTCGGACGTATAGCTAGACCTGAAGACTTCAACATAATCATACCATCAACTTCTATCATCATCAAACTAAATCACCAACTCTAAAATAAAACAAATTCCATTTACCATCTCTCATCCTCCACACATCATCAGTAACTCATCTCATAAAAATAATTCTCATCAACAATTAAAATAAATACACATCTATCTGATATGATCGACCACTGAAATAGTCAAATTCAGGAGTGGTTGAATTGTGATCATTAACACTTTATGAATATTATTTAAGCAATTGTTTGTAGATATCTATTAATAATTTTATTTGATATCAAGTACCGTTAACTGTTTTTACAAAAATGCAATCTGCAAAGTAAAAACGGAGTATAGCCTATGCCCGACCTGCCATGTCAATCGTTCGCAGCATAGAACATGAAAGATAGTTCAGGAATGCTTGAAATTTTCTCTATAATTTTAACCACCGTACATGTAATTTCATTTTGTTAAAATCACAATCTGCAAACACACACATAATGTCATCTTGTCTACCGATGTTTTATTAAGACAGCATCTCTTCAGGTATTCATGGTTACAGCGGGCCTACAACTAACAGTGACCATAATAACAAGCCTACGATGATATGAACAGTGGACGATGCATAATCTATTTAACTAAGTAAACACAAATGGATACCTAAAAGAGTGGCAATGAGTTTAGTACTCGATTGTTTAATATTAAAACGTAAGCAAGAAAAATTCAAATTGATTTGCAAACTAAACCTATTGTATGAGAGACCTGCTTCGCAATAACCTGGATCTTTATTACAAGTGTGCTAGTCCGTCCGTGTAGCATCTATAGCTTTTAGTGTGCTTGATCATTTTTTCTTAAACTGACTCGAAATATCAAATTGATATCAGTTTGCTAAAATGTAGCGATTCTAGAATAAAATTAATTCAGAATATCAGGGCGTTTAGCTACAAAGTTTTCCAGCATTCAATATTTATGAAATGGAAATAGTGACACTCAATATTAAACAAGCTTCCTTGATGGAATCCATTTTTCAGAAACAAGATTTAAATTGTAAACTTAAGCAGATATCGCGAATAGCTCATAGTTTGTCCGCATTGATAAAAATATCTCCATCTATACTTTTGTAGTCCTGGAATAGATTTTTTATGCCTTATACATGTTCAATTGTTTTCATTTTATTTTCAATTAATTTGTCATCCAAATATTGATGCCATAGCACACGTAAAGCCTACTAATGAAGTGCTGAAATTGAAATGGTTTTTAATGCGTTAATTTAACGTTCTTTCATGCTCCAAAGTTTCTAGCATGGCAACTATTTGTCTCAACATGCCCAGATTTTTGTTGTCTATTTTCAAAGCAAACAGAAATTACGAATTTTAAAAGCATGTATATACCGTTTTCAACATATTCCCATTTGATTATGATTCTTTTCACGACTTTTGATCGATTTTTCAACGAGAAACGTCGTCGTGAAAACTGATATGCATGCACATTCTCATGTTGAATTCAAAGTGAATAGGTCTTGGGTTTTCCATCACACAAATGATGTCACATGCCCAAGACTTATTCCCTTTGAATTCAATATGCCAAGAATTCCTCTTAGCAGCACATTTTAGGAGTTCTTGATAGTTATGATATTTATGTATAAATAAAGGATTCCCAAAATGTGCTGCTAAGAGGAACCGAGAGGAATTGAGATATTTTGTTGTTGCCAGTAAATTAAATTAAGTGTGACGCTAGTAGCTTTCTAGTATTTGCAAAATTAATAGCAGAGATAGCAGCACAGTCATAGAAATGTCTCTACGTGTTCATGGTCAATAAACCAACTTTTGATTTATCGATTGTATCATATGACCAAATCTTTCCTTTGATTTTGTTTTCGGGATTTCCAAATACATGTACCTAAACTTGCAGTTAAATGCTGTAAGTTGACAAAATAAATTTGGAAACATTTAGAAGCTTACCCTTTTTCTGCGGTTTGATCCAAGTGATGAATTTTTAATTCTGATGCACAAATCAAAGGAACTTGATGGCTTCATTGAGTGGAAGAACTCACTGACTACATGCGAGTGTTCATTTTGAATTGTGCTCCATGTTGTGCATGAAAACTAAGTAAGATAATGAAAAAACGTAAACGATGAATAAATAAAGGTGTGTAAGTAGAATATCCTCTTGATGCGCTGACTTTTGTAATATTAAGCAGTTAACACGGGTTCACGAGAACGAAGAGCGCACAACTTGGGCAGCTTTCTGTCCCACGCACAGAACTAGATTCATCTGCGCGCGCTTCGGTTTCCTAGAAAGGAAATGTTATATGTAACCTTATATCGAAATGGCACAGAATTAGACAACTTGCTCCTTCTCGAATGGAAAATTCGTGTATCGCTTGCTATTGGAAATGGCAAACAATAAGCTGTCAGCAAAGGACAACAGAGCCAGTGAGAGATGCGTGCGTGCTGTGATATCACTTCGCACACACCAAAACACACATCGATGCCTGGGTTCGATTCAATGTATGCACTATACAGTGAGCAATGCCGAGGAGAGGATGTGAAAACATCAAGTGAACTAATTTTCGTACGCCTGCTACTTTCTTTAATAATGATCGGAAGGGTCAACATTATGGAGAAAACTTGTGAGCAATGATCTGAATTCTTCGAATCTGAAGGAATTTTGGCAATCGAAGCACTTCGCTGGAACTCACATTAATCCGCAAGCGACGCAACGACTTTTTTCCTATCTCTGTAAGGTATTAGGAATTCCTTTTTGGCCACCTAATAGGCTCCTCAATGTGCCGTCCATTTCGTATTAATCACGCTTCTAGCAAACCGAAGCAGATAAACAAAATATTTAATTCTATGGTCCCACGTGATGGGCGGACAATAATTATTAAGCAGGGACGCTGAGTCACAGTATCAACAGTTCCCAGCGAGAGAATATTATCGACCGCTCATGGCTCGCGAATGCGGCCACGATCAGGCTGCCAACAATGTGACCGAACTTCCTCAGCTGCGTGCGCGTGGCGAATTTCCTTACTATAGTGACGGAAAGTTATAGAAGCGAGATACGATTACGCAGACTGAGCGAGATACTTATGCAATTGTTTCTTTCAGTTACATGCTGATTTAATATCATAAGTTTTGCAAATTACTAGCTAAGTAATTTAGCGATCACACGAGCAAACTGATCAAAGTCGACTTGCTGATGGGCACGGTGTGGAACTTAGAAACTTCAATAAATGTTTCAATTTGAGAAGAAAAATGTGTGCCGATAGAATTGCTTAATATTGAAAAAATATGTCATGTGTAGGCCTAATATTGTTGACCTGTTCGTCAGCATTGACTGATGTTATTGCCATTGTAGCTACAATGTACATGTAGTGAATGTGAAAGATGATGAAAAATGAGTAGAAGAAGAGGAAGAAAAGAGGAACGAGTGAGTGAGTGAGAAAGAGAGAAGCGATGAAGTCACCTGAATATCTTAATTATACCCACCATTTCATCAAATATAAAGGGCATATATAAAACACTCGAAATAATAGTAGACATGCATATTTCATATGTCGTATATAGGCCCTATATGTTTCACATGTCGATATCCATGGATCATCGATGTTTTATCCATGAGCGATTCTTTGAGTAATTTAAATGCATTTGTTACTTCTTACAGCATCAATATTATTAGTAAAGTCGGTATCTAACTCAAATGGACAATTCTTCTCTACAGGAAACGCTCTTTTAATTATGTATTTTATCCACGTACATGGATCATCGATGTTTTTACCATGTACAATTCCAAATTACTATTCTGAGTAATTTTTATATACATTTCCCACTCTTTACAATGCTAAATATTATTAATATAGTTATATCTACACCAAAATAGACCATTTTATTTAATAAGGAATGAAATTTCTTGATAGGATTTATCCATGATACATGCATCATGCATGTTTTATCCAAAAACGGGCATCTAGGGACCAGCCGTTCAAAAGTTAGAGCTGTTACAAGATTTTAGGTCGGAGCTCACCTGAAAAAATCCTAAGTGTCAGAGTGGCTTTGTATGGGTAAAATTTTGAAAATTTTCCAAAGTGTGGCATTTCGACCTGGGACCTTCACCAAAACATTTTTCATCAAATTTCACTGACCCCCCCCTCGGGAGAGCTAGCTTCGATCTTGCCTTCCAGTGGACGGATTTTGTCGTGCAATAGCTCGTTTGAAAGCTAAGAGTGAGACAAATTCACTGGAAGAATCGGCTTGTTCATATCTGTCTTCGTTCAAAAGTTAGAGCTGTTACAAGATTTTAGGTCGGAGCTCACCTGAAAAAATCCTAAGTGTCAGAGTGGCTTTGTATGGGTAAAATTTTGAAAATTTTCCAAAGTGTGTCATTTCGACCTGGGACCTTCACCAAAACATTTTTCATCAAATTTCACTGACCCCCCCCCTCGGGAGAGCTAGCTTCGATCTTGGCTTCCAGTGGACGGATTTTGTCGTGCAATAGCTCGTTTGAAAGCTAAGAGTGAGACAAATTCACTGAAAGAATCGGCTTGTTCATATCTGTCTTCGTTCAAAAGTTAGAGCGGTTACAAGATTTTAGGTCGGAGCTCGCTCACCTGAAAAAATCCTAAGTGTCAGAGTGGCTTTGTATGGGTAAAATTTGAAAATTTTCCAAAGTGTGGAATTTCGACCTGGGACCTTCACCAAAACATTTTTCATCAAATTTTGAAATTTCACTGACGTCCCCCCCCCCTCTGGATGGACGACAGAGTGTCGTGGTGTGCCGGCCAAGTGAGTCCGAAAGGGTTCGCTGAGTCCCCCCCCTTGGCCGGCCGTCGTAAGCGCTCGGTGATGTACTTGTACTAGGTTGGCGTGGTTGTGCCGGCCAGGTTGGTGTAGGTGAGGGGTGTGGGACTGTTGTAGCTCACCTGAAAAAAAAATCCTAAGTGTCAGAGTGGCTTTGTATGGGTAAAATTTTGAAAATTTTCCAAAGTGTGGAATTTCGACCTGGGACCGTCACCAAAACATTTTTCATCAAATTCACTGACCTCCCCCCCCCCCCGGACGAGCATGTTTCTAACTTTGGTTCTAGTGAAACGGATTTTTCTTAAGCTATCGTTTGAAAGAGGAGAACAAACTTGTCGACGCCAGTTTTTGCCGCGAGTCCAATCGGACCAGCGTTCAAAAGTTAGAGCTGTTACAAGATTTAGGTCGGAGTCACCTGAAAATATCCATCCTAGTGTTCAGAGTTATAACTTAACCTAGTTATGAAATAAATAAAATTGTCATCATAGTCACAATGGCCACAATTGTCGCATTTGAGCAAGCAGTCTCAAAACAAACACCTGTTTAAGTACCGAAATAGATGTTCGCATCCCTATTCTAATTCACATACTCTAATTCAATTTCGGAACAAGGCGTTCCGAATCATTGAGTATGATCTCAATTCGCCTATCAATCGGAACGCGGTTCCTATTTACATGTTCCTATCCATGTTCGCATCCATTCGCAATTCGGAACATGTTCATATCCATGTTCGCATTCGCAATTCGGAACATGTTCGCATTGGCAATTCGGAACACATGTTCCTATCCATGTTCGTATCCACTATCAGTGCGTCCGCAATACTAACTACTATGATCATTGGAATCAGAGTAGGCCTACAGTAGTAAGTAAAACTCCACTTCTGGATAGCGCAAGATGGCCGCCGTCGCTGACGTCCCCACCTGGAACAGTAGAGTGTCGTGGTCGGCCGCCGTGGTGCTTTGAGTCTGACGTCCCCCCCCTCTGGATGGAACGACAGAGTGTCGTGGTGTGCCGGCCAAGTGAGTCCGAAAGGTTCGCTGACGTCCCCCCCCTCTGGCCGGCCGTCGTAGCGCGCGGTGATGTACTGTCTAGGTTGGCGTGGTGTGACGGCCAGGTTGGTGTGGTGTGCCGGCCAGGTTGGGCGGGTGGACTGTTGTAGCTCACCTGAAAAAATCCTAAGTGTCAGAGTGGCTTTGTATGGGTAAAATTTTGACAATTTTCCAAAGTGTGGAATGTCGACCTCGGACCTTCACCAAGTCGTGGTCGGCCGCCGTGGTGCTTTGAGTCTGACGTCCCCCCCCCTCTGGATGGAACGACAGAGTGTCGTGGTGTGCCGGCCAAGTGAGTCCGAAAGGTTCGCTGACGTCCCCCCCTCTGGCCGGCCGTCGTAGCGCGCGGTGATGTACTGTCTAGGTTGGCGTGGTGTGCCGGCCAGGTTGGGAGGGTGGACTGTTGTAGCTCACCTGAAAAAATCCTAAGTGTCAGAGTGGCTTTGTATGGGTAAAATTTTGAAAATTTTCCAAAGTGTGGAATTTCGACCTGGGACCTTCACCAAAACATTTTTCATCAAATTTCACTGACCCCCCCCCGACAGCAATCTTCTAACTTTGGTTCTAGTGAACGGATTTTGTCTTACAGCTACTCGTTTGAAAGAGGAGAAAAAACTGCTCGACGACAATTTTGCCGCGAGTCAATCGGACCAGCCGTTCAAAAGTTAGAGCTGTTACAAGATTTTAGGTCGGAGCTCACCTGAAAAAATCCTAAGTGTCAGAGTGGCTTTGTATGGGTAAAATTTTGAAAATTTTCCAAAGTGTGTCATTTCGACCTGGGACCTTCACCAAAACATTTTTCATCAAATTTCACGGACCCCCCCCCGACAGCAATCTTCTAACTTTGGTTCTAGTGAACGGATTTTGTCTTACATCTACTCGTTTGAAAGAGGAGAAAAAACTGCTCGACGCCATTTTTGCCGCGAGTCAATCGGACCAGCCGTTCAAAAGTTAGAGCTGTTACAAGATTTTAGGTCGGAGCTCACCTGAAAAAATCCTAAGTGTCAGAGTGGCGTTGTATGGGTAAAATTTTGAAAATTTTCCAAAGTGTGGAATTTCGACCTGGGACCTTCACCAAAACATTTTTCATCAAATTTCACTGACCCCCCCTCGGGAGAGCTAGCTTCGATCTTGCCTTCCAGTGGACGGATTTTGTCGTGCAATAGCTCGTTTGAAAGCTAAGAGTGAGACAAATTCACTGAAAGAATCGGCTTGTTCATATCTGTCTTCGTTCAAAAGTTAGAGCTGTTACAAGATTTTAGGTCGGAGCTCACCTGAAAAAATCCTAAGTGTCAGAGTGGCTTTGTATGGGTAAAATTTTGAAAATTTTCCAAAGTGTGGAATTTCGACCTGGGACCGTCACCAAAACATTTTTCATCAAATTTCTCTGAACGAGGGGGGAGGGGGGGTCTGTGAAATTTGATGAAAAATGTTTTGGTGAAGGTCCCAGGTCGAAATTCGGAAGTTTTAAATTTTTCAAAATTTTCACCACACTGGAGCTCTCACACTTAGGAATTTTTTCACTTGTGGCATGTTACATGGACATGTGCTGACGGACCGACTTCCCGTATTCACATGAGAATGATTCAGATGTCATATGATAGAGAATGATGAGACAAATCGTTTGCAACAAACCGCATGTCGCTACGATGAATACTTTCGGAGATAGATCCATTTTAAGTTTTCTTCCGTGCATATATATATAAACCCCGACAACGTAAGTCTGATCACTTCATCGAAAGACGAGGTAAGCGACGGTCGTCGCTCTGAGCTCCCGATATCGGGTGTTTCAAAGGACTCTATCTTTTGAAGTAGGCAAGCTATCTTCTTACTTCAAAGTTTGTATGATAGAGTTTGATAGTGTCTTTACTACTGATAAATTTTTTTAAAAGTAGTATGAGTAGTAAAATGCGGAATTTTTTAAAAATTCTTAATTTTCAGTTTTTTCAAAGTTTTAACATGTAGACTAAGGTTTTCAAGTATGCTGAGTTCAAATCTGCTATCAGATTTGAAATTTAACTAAGTCTAATTCAGCTTTGAGGGGTTAGATCCCAGCTACTGATCACTACCTTTGACTCGGCGTTACTGTTACCACTTCGGGGCAGTGACAATGATGTCTTCAGCTGTAAAGAGCGGGTATCGGCGAAGATCTCTCACTTCCCTAGTGATCAGTACAAGGCCTTCGGGCTGTCGACGGGATCGAGTGCCACTCACTATACTCAAATCTATCATATCTGACTAAGTGTAATGCTTTAGGCTGTATACTACATGATTCCAAACTTATACAAATTTCATTATCTTACAGTTAACAAGAAATCTCAGGCATGGCTAACGATAGGAACCGCAAATTCCATATTAAGATGTGCACATGTGGGCGAATCAATCGCAGTGCGGACGCCAAGGCTCATGTAAAGAAGGCGGGCACCGACCACATGATTATCCTGAATAGGGTTGCGTGTGTGAAGTGTAGAGTGCTGAAGGGTGATGAGGATGAGGCGCGTTTCTACAGAGTGCATGCTGACTGTAGTGGAGGTTTGGTGAATGACGTGCGATTCACGCAGTTGATTGTTAAAGAGAGGGAGCGAATGTTGGCGATAGAGCGAGAGGGCAAGGTTGAGAATGTTGTTGAGAATGTTGTTGAGAATGATGAGTTGGCGAGAGCAGTTGCGTCGTTGGAGGCTGAGATTGGGCGAAAGAGAGTGCTTGAGAGTGATGATGAGGATGATGTGGATTTAGATAGGGAGCGTGTGAGGAAGCGTGTGAGGAAGTTGAGCTCTTCGTCGTCGGAGGTGTCAAACATTGTCATCACCGATCCCCCGAAGAGCTCATCTTCCCCAAAAGTGAAGAGTGGTGGGATTCGTATGCAGTCGGCGAGGTGGTTGAAGGATGAAGAGAAGAAGCATGTTTCGCAGCAGATGGCGCATGATTTGTTGGTGAATAAGTATGAGAGTTTGAAGAAGGTGAAGGATGAAGTCGTGAAGGAGTTGGATGAGTTGAAAAAGAAGGAACTGAAGTCGAAGGAGGTAGCGGATGAGAATATTCGAATGAGGAGTAGTGTGACTGATTTGAAGAAGAAGACGCGAGAGTTGGAAGAGAAGAATGATGACTGTGAGACGAGGGCGAGTGCTGCAGAGAGAAGAATGAGAGATGCAGAAGCGAAGTTTGAGGAGATGATGAAGGAGATGAGTGTGTTGAGAGCGAGGAATGTTGAGTTGGAGAGGACTGTGGCTCGGCGGGGTGATGAGAGGCAGGCGTATGAGAAGTTGGAGCGCATGAGCGATGAGTGGAATCGTGTGAATGAGGATCGTTTGTTTGAATTTCACATCCCTATTCGGGATAATCATTTGGACGGCGAAGTACTCGTAAATCAAAATTTAGACGAGAGTATCATTTGTTATAACGGCCATCCGACGAAAAAATGTCTCCATGCCAGCCTGAGAATGCGCGGCCATCTGTACAAATTCTCGATTCGGAAGCGCGCGAGACTGCCAAAGGATGGCTAACTTGGTAAGTGAAAAGTAAATAAGATAGTATATCCTATTCTAATACATATCATTTTCATTGCAGATCTTTGCCCGCCTTCACCACCCCATCAATTCACTCCCGAGAACGAACCATCGGCTCTCTTAAGGGCCACCTAGGGGCAAGACATGATAGAACCTCCACCCGGTTTGCCCTGGGCAGTCTTCGGACTGGCGAAGACTATCATTAAGTTGAATCTGCTATCAGTCAACTTGAACGTTGCGTCGCGTTAGAGGGATATATAAACCACTGCCTCTCATTTCATTTCATTTCAATCATGCAGACGCCGAACAGTCAAGTCAGCTCTCCTCGCGGACCGCAGTTAAGGCCGCGAAATTTATTTGAGGAGTTTGTCAGGCTAGAGGAGCAAGACAGAGTCCACAATAATCTTGCTCGGATTGGCAATCCGATGACAGCAACTGTTGTCAATCCAACGGAATGGCGCTAAATTCCACTTTTTAGCCATGTACCAGTTAGTGTGGAAGTCGACAGTGCTACCAAAGAGAGAGTCAAAGACTCTCTCAGCAGAATTGGTAGGGTGTAAGATGACGTTACTCCCGAGAACGAACCACCGGCCCTCTTAAGGGCCACCATGGGGCAAGATTTGATAGAACCTCCTCGCGGTTTGCCCTGGGCAGTCTTCGGACTGGCGAATACTATCATTAAGTTGAATCTGCTATCAGTCAACCTGAACGTTATGCAGTCGATTGCTATCCCTGAAGAATTCTGATTCGCTGTTGAGCAATTCATTGTTGAAAACCCTATATAAGCCAGAAGATTGTAGCGCTTCTCATTCAATTTCAAGTCACGATGGAAGCGACATCTGCCAACAGCATTCCCGTCTTCATCGATGAAGACAACGCCATTCCCGAGTTCGTCATCCTCGACGAGTGGGATGAAAAGGATGATAAGAAGGGGAAGATCGAGAAGATCGTTTGGACGGATGGGGTGTGGACTCCGAATACCATTCGCATCCGAAAGGTGCCAGATGCACCAGCACGAGCTAGGCGGTATAGGGTCTATGACAACCTAACCGTCATACCCATTGACTATTCCAGCCAATAGTCAACTTACATTCACACCCCGAGAACGAACCATCGGCTCTCTTAAGGGCCACCATGGGGTAAGACATGATAGAACCTCCACGCGGTTTGCCCTGGGCAGTCTTCGGACTGGCGAATACTATCATTAAGTTGAATCTGCTATCAGTCAACTTGAACGTTGCAAATGAAGTTCGGTGTAATACTTCCTTTCGACGGGCGTTCCTGTAAAGGGCGGCGGTGAAACCCGTAGCTATGTATACCGCAAGGGACATTCGGCAATGGTCAATCTTGTTAAACCTCTCTGCGTCATGTGTGCAAGTGATTGCCTCTGTCTCAACGTAGTATGCATTCGCGCCAGGGCGACATTTAGCCAACTGTCGAATGTTGCCTAAAACTTTCCATTGCATACGTTATGAGAACCATGAGTTCTACCTGTCTCTATCAATGAGATGAATTGATGAATGGAATGAAATGGGAGGACACTCACGCGCCACACGCAACATAACACACTTCTCTCTTCCGTAGTCTAACAAGCTCTTTACACATGGATCGCAGTCGATTGCTATCCCTGATTCAGAAGTGTAAGCTATCTTAATTTTATTTGACACTATTTCAACTATCATCATCGCCCATATGAAATGTTTTAAGATTTACAAGTTAGACTAAGCGTGCTACTATTTCCAAATGAAAAAGTATACATGGTTAAATCATCCACTGAAGCCCATCCGTAGTCTAACAAGCTCTTTACACATGGATCGCAGTCGATTGCTATCCCTGTATCAGAAGTGTAAGCTTTCTTAATTTTATTTGACACTATTTCATCTATCATCATCGTCAATATGAAATGTTTCAAGATTTACAAGTTAGACTAAGCGTGCTACTATTTCCAAATGAAAAAGTATACATGGTTAAATCATCCACTGAAGCCCCATTCAAGTAAGTCAGTATGAAAGCAAAGATAATACGAAATAAAAAATTATTATGGCATGTATTTCAAAAGGTCTTCATCGTCAATATCGTCCCAGAGTCTGGCTTCACATAGATAACAAAAACAGTTCACTTGCTTTAATCGTTCTTCCACTGCGAGCCTCACTTTGTCGATATACTCCCACTCCGCCATAGTTCGTGGCTGGGAGTTAGGGGTGTACCACTCCCATAATTGGTGGAGGAATTTGGTGCTGGTGATCTCCATCACATCGTCAGTATCGTACTGGAGATACTTCCACCTCACGCCTGTTAAGTCGGGACACTCCTTCTCACATACACTCTCTTCGTTGTCCGCTGGTAATGACAACTTTCTGATATTGTCCAGTCGGTACACCTTCTCTACCTTCCCCTTCGTTGGAGCGTTTGGTGCAACGAGCGCCTTTGGTGTTGAGGATGGAGAAGAGAATTTTGTGTTTGGTGTTGTCGGAGGGCTTGTCATGTTGACTGTGAATAATAACTTTGAAATGTTTTCTAATTCTTAAGTATCAACAAGCAACCAATCAGAATGAACAGCCAATGAATGATGAATACGAAAGTATATATGTAAAGTGACAATCGTGTCATTTCACTCTGTCTTTGTGACATATAAGTGAAGTGTTCTCTGACGAATTCTATATTTGAGGCGTACAAGTGAACTGCTCTCTCGTGAAGTCTCTATCTTGTTGAAGTATCAACCTTAAACTCGATTTCGTTGAAATGGTAAGTTGAAAATTTCTTCACTCATCTCCCTCAAACGTGTGGTTAATAGCATCTTCCTCAATTTCAGCCATCAACTTCATCACCAACGCCCTCCAACGTCCATTAGAGTTTTATCCATAATTAGTTCAATACCTTTTCCACTTATAGTGAGAGACCAAGTACCTTCTTTTTCAGAAAATAAAATATGTTGCTCATTAATCACTTCGTTTAAATAATCTACAACCAATTTAACCGAAGTAATAATGCGAGGCATCAACACTCTTGTTTCATGTAAGATACCACCTAAAGGCTCTACACACTTTCTGTATAAAGATACGGTCCATTCTGTATCAAATTGATTTGGCCTCTCACATGGTAAATGTTGCATATCAGATTTTCCATGAACAGCTGCAGAACGATGTCGTAAGAACTGATGAAAATTTTTTTTGAACAAACTAATACTAGATCATCATCATTTAATTTACTCATTGCAATATGATTAGATGATTTGATATAAGTCAATGTTGCCACTTGTTTACCATCAACTCGAAGGAGATAATTAAATTTCTTCAATAATGTTTCAGGAGTCATGTTTGTCTTTCTTGGCTTAATCACAATCTTCTTCACCAACGTCTTCTCATTTCTTGGAATAAGATCTACATAATAAGCTTCCTCTTGATATATTAACTGTTTATGACCACTTATGTGGTAATTAACGTTAAAATTATCATAGCTTGTTAAGGCGCTAGCGAGGTAGCCTAAATCATTTCTTAAACTTGGACTTAAACCAACAATCCAATCTTTCTCAACTACATGATGTACATAATTATGATCATCATTGTGCGGAGTAAATTGGACAATATGTTTACACGCTTTATTCAAGAAATCATATATAAACTTTTTACATGATAAGAGATCTTTCTTTGGCCACTGTGGAATGTATACTCGGCAGCCCTTTTCACATTGGTAAGCAGCTGTGCGTCTCATATTAATAGTCATCACCTCATGATCAAAAGTATAGACACAGTTGCTATAAACAAGTTGAGTGACACCCACTTCCAAATTTCCATTTAGCTGTTGTGTATGATCAATGGGAGTAGAAAAGAGTGCGGCTCGATTACTAGCAAATCTCTTTGTAGCCGCATTGCTAAGCAAAATATGATAAAACGACATTTTGATATTGCTGATCTGCGACTTTGCATAACATCATGAAGACTTGGATTTTGGACTCTCTACAATATATCAGAGTTGATCGTAATGGAAACGTACATTTCAAAAATTCTCATGGTCATTCATCAAGAGGTATTACATTAACATGGCGACAATTTGTCAACCTCAATGATATCATGAGGGATTTGGAATATTTTGAAACATTAAGATTTATCTCCTTGGGTGATCAAGTTTGGCTTCAACGTCGCAACAATGAAATTCAAATCTGCCATTCTCATTCCGCAAACTGTTTCTCATTTCGCAAATACAATTGGGAAAAGTATAGAAGATACATCACATACATCGCTCCATCATGACATTTATTCGTCGTGAGTTCATCGCCCTACTATGCAAATCTTAATCAGACATGACTACCACGCATCATGAGTTGGAAATTAGATTCCCTACAACGTATTGAAACGGATCATGATCGAAACGTCTATTTCAAAGATTCAACTGGAAATGTGAGAAGAGAGTTTGCTTTATCTTATCGTCATTTTCAATCTCTACATCATATCATGAAGGATTTGAAATACTTCTGTATGAAAAGACATTCACGTATTGGAAATCGCATCTGGCTGCGCGTCAACAATCGGCGAATTCAACTCTATCATTCCCAACTTCATACTAACTTCACATTTCATCAAGGTAGTTGGGAGAAGTATAAAAGGAAGGTACATCGCTCAATTTACTCATTTTTTCATCATGAAGCGCCATCGCTACACCATCGTCAACATTCTCCGTCGCTTCAGAC
The DNA here is from genome assembly GCA_907163375.1 of Prostheceraeus crozeri. Classification (NCBI taxonomy): domain Eukaryota; kingdom Metazoa; phylum Platyhelminthes; order Polycladida; family Euryleptidae; genus Prostheceraeus; species Prostheceraeus crozeri. Next base: position 17,166 of record CAJQUW010013622.1, on the reverse strand, counting down.
TCTACACTTTTTACATGATAAGAGATCTTTCTTTGGCCACTGTGGAATGTATACTCGGCAGCCCTTTTCACATTGGTAAGCAGCTGTGCGTCTCATATTAATAGTCATCACCTCATGATCAAAAGTATAGACACAGTTGCTATAAACAAGTTGAGTGACACCCACTTCCAAATTTCCATTTAGCTGTTGTGTATGATCAATGGGAGTAGAAAAGAGTGCGGCTCGATTACTAGCAAATCTCTTTGTAGCCGCATTGCTAAGCAAAATATGATAAAACGACATTTTTATATTGCTGATCTGCGACTTTGCATAACATCATGAAGACTTGGATTTTGGAAATCGATCTCACAACATTGCACCAACACCTTCCAAACAGCAAATATTACCCGGGCCGACCTCAAATGTTAGTGGTGAAGATGAACAATTCACGGAATCTTCAACTCTTCCCAAATGGGACTGTACAGATTCTCGGCGCCCTTTCTCATTCATCGGCGCAGTCAATGCGCTTAGAGCTACAAAGACTACTACGTCGGATATGGAAGAGGGAGAGGTGTGTGATGTCGAATCTGACTGTGGACAATATGGTGATCTCTACTCAATTGAGTGAAAGTGTATCATTTTTGAAGATTCGTACCAGCAGTTACAATTTGTGTTATGAACCCGAACTTTTTCCTGCAGCTCTCATTAGTTGTTGGTTACCTGTGCATGTGGCAATCTTTCATAATAGTAAAGTGATCATTACTGGATTAAAATCTCATGTACAAGCAAATGTGATCCTAGACTATCTCATCGAGTATGTACGTACCCAGCGGATTGTAAAATAAAAAACAATTTTTCCAACATGATGTTTTTATTTCAAATCATGATAGAACTTACAAATCATTTTTTCATTAGAGGATGGATTACATGAAAAGTTTTGAATAACAGATACAAATCGAGATACATGTAAACGTTTTAAGATGAAGTACAGTACAAAAGCACCACACGTTGATGAAAGTGGATGTTGTAGTATGCATTCATTTCGCTGATATTGACGCGTATGTTTTCTCAACCACTGCTGTGTTGGTATATTTGGAGGTTGAGCAAGAGAGTCAAATAGTTCACCACGTCGGTCTTCTCCAATAAAGATCGCTTTCCAATGCTCACCGCCTAAATTCTGCGAATGAGTGTTTAGCACAATAAAGATGGGATAGTGATTTACTGCAGGTGGTAAGGTATCGAGTGAATAGACATTATCGAAAGCTTTCAACGACGCTTCGTCTGCATTACGCTGCACTTTAGTCTTAATATCGTCAGCAGTCAACCAACTCATTAACGATTATACTGAAGAATCACGTCACGATACTTTGTAATTTCAATATTTGAATCGAAGACTGCATAAATTAATACATTGATCGTCTCAGGTAGTGTTCTTTTGAACGTCAAATCCAAACCAATATTATGAGGCACGTTCGCTTGACGATAGGGTGCACTAATATCGCTGTCAGCAGTCAAATCAAATGCATAAATAGTATATCCACTCTTAAACTCTTTCATAGTGAGTCCGTTGGTGTCATCCGTATTGTAAAAGCCAAAGACATCCATAAAATCAACATAACTGCGCATAAATTGATCCGCAGCAAAATCTGGTTTGTAGGGTGGACCAGGATGACTCACACCATTTACACGTAAAGCAATTTCACTTAACTGATTGTGTTTAAAATTGAAAGGATTCTTCTTTATATTACCATTAAATGCATCATTTTCAACCATTGCCACAATGAGGAGCTTCGGTGCTTCCGATGGAAAGAGGCTATCTTTCATGAAACTCTTTTGATCTTTAGGAATTGTAAAGGTGAGAAGCTTTGTATGCTGAACGGGGTAAATGGCATTTTGGCGGTTAAGACCTTCAGCATGTCCTCTAATGACACTTGGATTCGGTACTACTCGACGAATGTAAAGTGCAATATCTTCCACATGAATTCTAAAATTGTCAACTTTAGCAAATGCATTCAGCGCAAATTCAGGCTTATTCAATGTCAGCTTGAGTCGCATGCTGGTATTACAGAGTAAAAACTTTGACTGTCTAAAGAAGTCTAAATTCAGCGGACCATATAGCTGACATACTCTACTATCTTTAATCATAGCAGATCGCTTTACAAAGCCACTGTTTGTTTCAACATCAAATTTTCCTGCTTCATCTCTGTACCATCCCATGGCTTCCATGTGACTTTTTTGTGCTGCTGGATGAAACTGTGATATATGATTGAAATATGATTTATAGGGATAATCGCTTTGACCACCTTCCACCTGCTGCTCTCCAATCGTTAGAGAAACATCGAGAAGTAATGTAGTCAATGGTAAATTGTTCAGTCCAACTTTATGTGCATCGTCAATAGCAGTTCCATCTGCTTGCTGAATTCTAAACCTCAAATCAACCATCGCATAACTCAAATCTATGTAGTCATCACTACCACCAGGAATAACAAATTCAATGGGGCCAGCATTCTCAGCTGTTCGAGGATGATAATCTACAATACTTGAACTAAGAATATCTGTCTGTATGGCTTGTTGATCAAACAAAAAAAAACCGAAAGTTTTACACTCCATAATTAGAAGTTATAGCAGCGTCGTCGTTTAGCGCCTGATGAATGATTAGAGCCTCTGCGACGTTTGCGTGAATGCCTTTTGACTGAAGATCGCACCTTACCAGCTCCGCGATGTTTCCTCCTTCCTTTTTTCATTCGTTTAGGTGATTTCTTTCCTTGAGTAACACCAGCAAAGGTCTGCTTCAATGTTTTTAAACCGCGTTCCTTCCCACGATTCAACAAACTGCTCTTAAAACTTCTACCTCTGGAAAGATCACTAGCAACATCACCAGCAAAGCCAACGGCATTACTTAAAACATTTTGTTTTAAAGATCTACCGACATTGGATATGAGAGGTGCTACAACAGATTTCAGTGCACCAAGTATGCTACCTCCACGTTGGCGGCGAGCGCCGATGTAAATTTGTCCTCCACCACTTACATAGGAGGGTCGTGAATAAAATGGGGCAGTTGGATTCATAGCGCAAACCCTAAACATTGTTAGTTACAACTTTGCATGAATCACTGTCGATCACTTAGATGAAAGATGTCGGCACGACGCATCCAAGAGTTCATACTTGAAGGATAACCAGTCCATTTAACAAGACACCATTCTTCACCTTGCCGTTTTTTACATCGAATGATTTTCTCTACCAAATATGTTTCACTTTCAGTGACTACCTCAATCTCATCGCGGTAAAAACTACCATCAATTTCTTCATTATCGTAATCTTTCAACTTGTAGGTGGTCGGAGAGTCTTTTTGATTAATCCTTGATACTGTAAATACCTCCTCTGTCCAATTCGGAAGGTACCCTTTAGCAAAAACACTCTTCACTTTTGAGATACGAACTTTATCACCAATTTTCACATCACTTTTCACATGAGTGCGTTTACGTTGGAATGATTCGCGCACTTTATCTACATTGTCAGCATTTACATCTACTGGTCTGAGTCCAATAGAACGATGGATAGAGTGATTGTAGGCATGGAATGTATCTTGTAGAACCTTTTTCCAATTTTGTGTCAAGTTGGCAGTAAAATGTCGCCACAAGCGATTTTTTAATGTGCGATTAAAACGTTCAACGAGTGCAGCTTTATAAGCACTCTTTACACTAAACAACTCAATGTCATGCCTCTCAAATAATCTTCTCACATGCTGATTTTCAAACTCTTTTCCTTGATCACTCTGAATTCTTTTTGGAATGCGACCTTCTCGAAAAATTGTTTGGAATGCTTTTGCTACTCCTTTCCCTTCTTTAGTTTTTAAAGGTTGAGCCCACGCATAACGCGAGAAAATATCAATGACGGTTAAAATAAAATTATTGCCGGAGTTATGTTTTGAAATGGAGGCGACATCACACAAATCTGCTTGCCACTGTTCATCGATGTCATGAACAATATAATGGCGGGTGCGGTACTTCTTTTTCGCTTGTTTGTGGAGTGTATAGGTAGCCTGACCCTTTAACCATCGTTTCACTTGTGATTGTGGAAGACCACTCGCTTTTGATAATTTCTTGATAGATGCAAATCCTGCCGGATGTTTTACATCATAATAGATTGACTTCAAACGTTCAGTCGATGACGACTGACTCTTTTTCCTCCTTCTCATCTTTTTGCTTTCTTGCCTTTCTACATTTACAACAACTGCAGCATTTAGCTTTAGCGGTTTTGCGATCGTGTTCACATTGCTTGGGGGTTTCATTGTGAGAGCTGGCGCAGCAAGTGCAAGTGACAACGACATTCACCTCTGGCGGCTCATTACATGGCAAGCAACACATCTGCTTCATATTAATAGTCTGAGAACATGTATTTCCTAGGAGGAGCTGTTTTACGTTTTCCTTTTCCTAGTTTTAGTGGCGATGTAGATCTACGTCGAGTTCTTCCTCTTGTTTGCTTAGTGAGTGTGGGAGGGGATGTAGCAGGTGACGTCTTAAACCAATTTGTTGGCATTTTCATCGTCTGAAGCATTGGAGTAGTAGCCACTGTTGAATCAAGTTCTTTCAATGTCTCATTATTCAAAGCAAATTTTGGTACATTATGCTTTTTCAATAGTTTAAGAAAGTATGACCAACCAGGTGAAACATAGCCCTGACGGCGCTTTCTACGTGTCGCATACTGAATCAAGTCTTCATAACTTGAAGCATCAATCACTTTATTTTCATCTGTAATGATTTCTCCTCTATCATTTACATTGAGATGGGGTTCAATACTGTTGAAAAGAGATATGGCATGTGCGCGAGATGCTAAAGGCGTAGCAGTCGATACAGAGTCACGCATCTTATTCTTCAAGTTTTTCAATTGCTCAACAGTTTCCGATTGTAATAATACAGCACGATGTGGATCTTTGATGTGAACATTTTGCTGATAATCTATTTCTTTCCTATACATTTGATTTGCAAGAGGTTGCTTTACTTGCTGCATGGCAGTCAATTGTACATATTCATCCTGAGGAATAACAATCATGCGAGAATAAGAACTCATAGTTTGTAGATAATCATGGGAGTTTTCAAAATATCACTTCGAAATCTAAATTCTTCCGGACATTCTTGCGTAAAGTCAATGAATAAGTAACCGTGTAGTTTTTCAGTAGCTGCTTGAAAAATTTCAATTAAGGCTTTTGATCCTCTGGGTGCAACTTGTCGCGCTAAAATTTCAAATTGACTTTTATCTCGCGGATTCTTGAAAATAGCATAATAGTGTGTATTCAGGTTTCGTGTACGAGCTTCTTTTCCATCAGGAAACAAATTTTGTGTGATATAGATGATAAAGCACCTTTTATGATGTGCTGCACGAGTGAACATATCTGTAACATCTTTTGAATTCTTACTTTTTTTTAATAAATCATCCAATACAACAACATCATTAGACTGAAGTTTATCCACTGCAATAATTCCTTCATGTCGAATAAAGTTGCGACTTTGCAATTCCTGAAACAGCGACGGCTGATAAATACCATAACACCAAATCACTTGATTGATAGGTTCCTTAAACAACTCTCTTCTTTTATCCAATAAATTCAGCGTGAAAACAGTTTTACCTGCATGAGATGGACCTGATACAGTCAGAACTTTATCACATTGAAGTCTGAAATCCATTTTATTACTTTGAGATTCAACATTTGCATAATTAACGCTTAGAGCCAAAGATATTACCCAATAGGTTGCCCACGACAGGAGCTATCATTGGAAGTATTGCTGAAAGGAAACCGCCCTTTTGTGTTAGAGTTTTCCTCTTTCTTTGAAGGGTGACTTTAGGATTGGAGATGAAACGCAATTTTGTGGCATATCGCTTAAGTAACTTTCGTTGTTTTGGCGCTAATTTCTTCGTCCTCAACTTTCTCACATGAGAAATAATTTCACGAATAAATTTATCGTTGGCATGTCGTATAGCATTGTATCGCTGATTTGCTTTCATTCGTCGGAGAGCTTGAATGGCTGAAGAAAACTTTGAAGACTTTTGACTTTTACGTTTCACCATTTTACGTTTCGCCATTTTCCGTGTTAGTCTTTGCTAAAACCTATCTTTACCACATTTGCATAGGTACTAACTATTGCGACATAAGTGACACTCGAAATGAGCAATATCACAGTGGTTACATTTGCAAAGTTGAATGCAATTACGTATGAAACAGCGTTGACAAAAAGCGTGCTTACATCTCTTGAAGATGCGCTTTTCATTTCCATCCTTTCGCTTACATACATCATAACACATAGTTTCACCGTTACTGATGTCTATAGCAAGTCTTTTTGAAGATATGAATTTGCTAGCCTTTTCTAAATAATAGACACATGTACAGAAGGAATATACTTCGAGAGTGAGCAGACATAGCTCGAAAACCAGTTGTGCTACAATCAAGTACCACTGCATTTTCAATTTTTCTTTATGGAAAGTTGAATGTGAATATCTGAAATCGCTTCAATCACTAAACTGCTACCATGATGGTTAAATGCGTTAAGACGTTCAGCAATTTTTATCATATGTCTTTTAAAAAATTCTTGGGGTGATCTACCACTTCCATTGAATAAGAAGCAAAATGGAAAGAGCGACTTTCCACCTCTTCCTTTCCAAAATGACTAAACTTAATTTTCGCAACTAATCGCGCCATGACAATGCTATCAGAAAATGTATTCATTAACTCTAGAAATAGAGTGCTAGCATCATCTACCACTGCTTCGATGTCGGTCTCATCTTTATGAAAATTTATCACATAATCTTGAACAGTTCCTTTTAAACTTTGCCTATGAAAATGTAATGTTCCGCAGTCGTTTGAGAAAGACATGATCGCCCTTTATCTAACCCATCCATTGCATGAAAACAACTCTTCTCATAGTAACATTTATTGAATAATAGTAACAAGCATGCATTATAAATCAATGGTTTGAAAGAGATAAAATAGATACAGCTGGTAACTATCATACAGCGAGCAATGATAACCATACAGGACTTTGGCAGTGTTGAGGTAAGGAGGAAAGAAGCATTGGTTATGAACGTAGCTACTACAACGAACAGAAAAAATAGGAACAGACAAATCCTTAAAACGTTTCGTGACTTCATGATAATGTTGATTCACTCTACTATCCCAAGGTGGGAGCAAAATATCATCAATGATTAGATTGGGAAATACTTTCCTCTGCTTACCAGGATTATTACAAAAGATGCGTATAACATTGAAAGCAGCTAACCATCGTTTAAAGTCAATAGGAAGAGCACTCTCACAAGAAAAGCCATAGTCTTGCAAATATTTGAGATTAAGTCCATGAATGTGTTGTCTCGCCCATTGATCAACATTGGGATTGCAGTTGGCATGTTGATGATAGACACTGACAATCTGATATGTCCAATTGTTCATAGCAATAGCACTGAGCTCCTGTACAGATTCACCCTCACAATCCATAAAAATGATGATAGAAGCCTAAAACGTAAATTACACATCTAAGGAAACGTTCTATAACATATTACAAAATGAAGAATTACATCGATGCTTTTCACGACAAAATACACAAATGATATGATGGCAACGAAGAAGTAAAATGTATCTAATAAGACCACGTCTACGACACTCAAAGCACATAAGCGAATTGTCATAGGGTAGAGTTAGGAAAGGACTAGTAATTCTCCTTCTTTGATTTGCGTTTTGATGCAGCATTCTTCTCCGACTTGCGCTTCGTACCACTGCTGTTAAGGATTTGATCAATTATGTCGTCCACGTTGGGTGGTTTTGGAATATATAGGATGGATTCCATATGCATGGAGAGAGAGGCTATTTTATTATCCTTGTGACGACCATAATATAGCCCATTCACTTTGAAAAGGATATCCCAAGTACCTTCTCCGAGCTCGTCGCATGTGATGGGTGTTGAATGATCTCCCTCCTTCTTATAGTAAGTGCACCAATGTGATACCGGTAGGTAAATGTGATTACCATCCCAAATCTTTCTATAGGGAGTATCCTTGTCATCTCTCGCCTTCCACTCTTGAGCAAGAGGAGTAGGAATGTCCATATTTAATGTCACGTACTCCTCAATAATATCAAGTTGGTGGCGAATGTACGGACTCACGGGGATCAGTATGTAGTCCCCATACTGATTGTGCATTATCTTGACATCCGTGGAAGGGAGCATTCCCGTTTGGAGTACTACACCATGATCGTCATAACCCAAGACTTGTTTAAATTTACGCTGTAGCGGTGTAGGATTATGTACCTTGGTTGTTTCTTCCACTGGCCTCAGTTGTAGATGATCTGATCGTAGCGAACCTTGTAACGTTTGACCGCCATTTTGTCCTACTAGTGCAGCAGATGGAGTAGATGCCTGAAAATGAAAAAGATTGTATTAAGTTTACGTTCAAGGGAGGAGAGGGAGGAAAGTAGCGACTTACCATTTTAGTTGGATAATAGAATAGGGAACTAGAGAGAGAGAAAATGTGCGTCCGTCACTCGTGTGATTCAACGATGGAATGATTCTCACTGTGGAAGGCTCGCTATTTATATAGAAATGCTTGATTCTCATTGGATGATGATCCTCATTGGACAATAACATCAAGCTGATTCCAAATCTGGCCTCCGTTTACCAATCCGAGCCTTCATTCGCCCGCTGGAGCTGTTTCTTGGGAAATTCTAACTCTGTCGTTTTTCGTCAATCTCCCAAAATCTTAAATGGCGTCTCACATCTAAACGAAGACAGATATGAACAAGCCGTTTCTTTCACTGAATTTGTCTCACTCTTAGCTTTCAAACGAGCTATTGCACGACTTTCTACGATCTCTAGAACCAAAGTTGGAAGATCGGTGCCGGGGGGAGGGGCGTCAGCGAGACTTTTTCTCTCCGATTGCGTTCAAATTCACCATACTGATGCAGAATTTCACGCTGATTCCGAATCTGGCCTCCGTTTTCCAATCCGATGCCTCGTTTTGGCACTACAGCCCAAAACGTCCAAAATTCTAACTCTGTCGTTTTTCGACAGTCTCCCAAAATCTTAAATGGCGCCTCACATCTAAACAAAGACAGATATGAACAAGCCGATTCTTTCAGTGAATTTGTCTCACTCTTAGCTTTCAAACGAGCTATTGCACGACAAAATCCGTCCACTGGAAGCCAAGATCGAAGCTAGCTCTCCCGAGGGGGGGGGTCCGTGAAATTTGATGAAAAATGTTTTGGTGAAGGTCCCAGGTCGAAATGACACACTTTGGAAAATTTTCAAAATTTTACCCATACAAAGCCACTCTGACACTTAGGATTTTTTCAGGTGAGCTCCGACCTAAAATCTTGTAACAGCTCTAACTTTTGAACGGCTGGTCCGATTGACTCGCAACAAAAAATGTCGTCGAGCAGTTTTTTCTCCTCTTTCAAACGAGTAGCTGTAAGACAAAATCCGTCCACTAGAACCAAAGTTAGAAGATCGCTGTCGGGGGGGGGGGTCCGTGAAATTTGATGAAAAATGTTTTGGTGAAGGTCCCAGGTCGAAATTCCACACTTTGGAAAATTTTCAAAATTTTACCCATACAAAGCCACTCTGACACTTAGGATTTTTTCAGGTGAGCTACAACAGTCCACCCTCCCAACCTGGCCGGCACACCACGCCAACCTGGACAGCACATCACCGCGCGCTATACGACGGTCGACCAGAGGGGGGGCGTCAGCGAACCTTTCGGACTCACTTGGCCGGCACACCACGACACTCTGTCGTTCCATCCAGAGGGGGGGACGTCAGACTCAAAGCACCACGGCGGCCGACCACGACACTCTACCGTTCCAGAGGGGGGGGACGTCAGCGACGGCGGCCATCTTGCGCTATCCAGAAGTGGAGTTTTACTTACTACTGCCTACATTATGTCGTTCGCTTGTGTCTAAACAGGTACGTCTAAATCTATAATCTTAGAACATAACTTTATTGTATTAGAAAGTATATAACAGGTATACACTTTATTTGATATGTTCTGTGCGAGTGATTCGACAGAGTCTGCAATATGATACGTGATCAAAAATGAAAAATAAAAAACGATATAGGCCTGTAGGCGATGTTAGCCTGAAAGCGTGGCCTAATCATACACGGCTAAAACAGAATCTCGTCACTTAATTTAAACGAAATAATATATGTACCGTGCTTCTATCTTCATGAGTGATATGCTACATAAGGTGCGAATTTCTGAATTCGGTCATATCATTAGTAGATACAAGATTATCGATGACAGCCACAAGCGTTGAATGAAGTCTAGTCTCCACCTATACCAATATTGATTTAACATTAGTGGCTCATCAATCGATATACATGTATGTGTAATTGGACGGAAAAGTGAAATAGAACAGGTGTTTATGTACCCAGTCATGAATGGCCTCTACTTGTGGGTGTCGCAAAATCGTGTCGTGTCCTGGCTACAAGCCATATCGAGACGTCCGTGGCCCAAGTCATGGCAATTTCTCTGCATGAATTTCGACACCGCTGGCACGCACACATCACGCATCTGGTAACAGACGCGCGCCGGTAACAAACACTGATAAGTGTAACGATATGTTAGTAACTCGTTGCAAGCATCAAGGGAACCGGTATGCATCAGTTCCAACACACACACGCGCGGGCGTTCATGCGCAGGTTTGGCAGTCTTTCTCATCGAATGGTTTTTCATTGCAGTAAACCGAGACAATAAGGGTTAATGATTTTTTACTATAGAGCCAAAATAAATAACATCACGAAAAGAAGAACACATCGAGCCACAACTTCTACACATCTTTGCGGAAAACGCAATAGAGCCAAACTTAAGCTCTACACTACCTCACTCACCTTCAAGTAAAGTTTCATCAAAATCCATCCAATACTCTGTCCTACACAGCCTTCACAATATGACGAAAACGACAAAAATTCAATCCTTAAGACACACAACTAGCCAAAACTTTTGCGCATCTTTGCGGAAAACGCAATAGAGCCAAACTTAAGCTCTACACTACCGCACTCACCTTCAAGTAAAGTTTCATCAAAATCCATCCAATACTCTGTCCTACACAGCCTTCACAAGTTTGAAAATATGGCCTATTCAGCGACATTTCCAACTTTCAAACACACATCGAGCCACAACTTCTGCGCATCTTTGCGGAAAACGCACATCGAGCAAAACTTAAGCTCTACACTACCTCACTCACCTTCAAGTAAAGTTTCATCAAAATCCATCCAATACTCTGTCCTACACAGCCTTCACAAGTTTGAAAATATGGCCTATTCAGCGACATTTCAAACTTTCAAACACACATCGAGCCACAACTTCTGCGCATCTTTGCGGAAAACGCACATCGAGCCAAACTTAAGCTCTACACTACCTCACTCACCTTCAAGCGAAGTTTCATCAAAATCCATTCAATACTCTGTCCTACACAGCCTTCACAAGTTTGAAAATATGGCCTATTCAGCGACATTTCAAACTTTCAAACACACATCGAGCCACAACTTCTGCGCATCTTTGCGGAAAACGCACATCGAGCAAAACTTAAGCTCTACACTACCTCACTCACCTTCAAGTAAAGTTTCATCAAAATCCATCCAATACTCTGTCCTACACAGCCTTCACAAGTTTGAAAATATGGCCTATTCAGCGACATTTCAAACTTTCAAACACACATCGAGCCACAACTTCTGCGCATCTTTGCGGAAAACGCACATCGAGCAAAACTTAAGCTCTACACTACCTCACTCACCTTCAAGTAAAGTTTCATCAAAATCCATTCAATACTCTGTCCTACACAGCCTTCACAAGTTTGAAAATATGGCCTATTCAGCGACATTTCAAACTTTCAAACACACATCGAGCCACAACTTCTGCGCATCTTTGCGGAAAACGCAATAGAGCCAAACTTAAGCTCTACACTACCTCACTCACCTTCAAGTAAAGTTTCATCAAAATCCATCCAATACTCTGTCCTGCACAGCCTTCACAAGTTTGAAAATATGGCCTATTCAGCGACATTTCAAACTTTCAAACACACATCGAGCCACAACTTCTGCGCATCTTTGCGGAAAACGCACATCGAGCAAAACTTAAGCTCTACACTACCTCACTCACCTTCAAGTAAAGTTTCATCAAAATCCATCCAATACTCTGTCCTACACAGCCTTCACAAGTTTGAAAATATGGCCTATTCAGCGACATTTCAAACTTTCAAACACACATCGAGCCACAACTTCTGCGCATCTTTGCGGAAAACGCAATAGAGCCAAACTTAAGCTCTACACTACCTCACTCACCTTCAAGTAAAGTTTCATCAAAATCCATTCAATACTCTGTCCTGCACAGCCTTCACAAGTTTGAAAATATGGCCTATTCAGCGACATTTCAAACTTTCAAACACACATCGAGCCACAACTTCTGCGCATCTTTGCGGAAAACGCACATCGAGCAAAACTTAAGCTCTACACTACCTCACTCACCTTCAAGTAAAGTTTCATCAAAATCCATCCAATACTCTGTCCTACACAGCCTTCACAAGTTTGAAAATATGGCCTATTCAGCGACATTTCCAACTTTCAAACACACATCGAGCCACAACTTCTGCGCATCTTTGCGGAAAACGCACATCGAGCCAAACTTAAGCTCTACACTACCTCACTCACCTTCAAGTAAAGTTTCATCAAAATCCATTCAATACTCTGTCCTACACAGCCTTCACAAGTTTGAAAATATGGCCTATTCAGCGACATTTCAAACTTTCAAACACACATCGAGCCACAACTTCTGCGCATCTTTGCGGAAAACGCACATCGAGCAAAACTTAAGCTCTACACTACCTCACTCACCTTCAAGTAAAGTTTCATCAAAATCCATTCAATACTCTGTCCTACACAGCCTTCACAAGTTTGAAAATATGGCCTATTCAGCGACATTTCAAACTTTCAAACACACATCGAGCCACAACTTCTGCGCATCTTTGCGGAAAACGCAATAGAGCCAAACTTAAGCTCTACACTACCTCACTCACCTTCAAGTAAAGTTTCATCAAAATCCATTCAATACTCTGTCCTGCACAGCCTTCACAAGTTTGAAAATATGGCCTATTCAGCGACATTTCAAACTTTCAAACACACATCGAGCCACAACTTCTGCGCATCTTTGCGGAAAACGCACATCGAGCAAAACTTAAGCTCTACACTACCTCACTCACCTTCAAGTAAAGTTTCATCAAAATCCATCCAATACTCTGTCCTACACAGCCTTCACAAGTTTGAAAATATGGCCTATTCAGCGACATTTCAAACTTTCAAACACACATCGAGCCACAACTTCTGCGCATCTTTGCGGAAAACGCACATCGAGCCAAACTTAAGCTCTACACTACCTCACTCACCTTCAAGTAAAGTTTCATCAAAATCCATTCAATACTCTGTCCTACACAGCCTTCACAAGTTTGAAAATATGGCCTATTCAGCGACATTTCAAACTTTCAAACACACATCGAGCCACAACTTCTGCGCATCTTTGCGGAAAACGCACATCGAGCCAAACTTAAGCTCTACACTACCTCACTCACCTTCAAGTAAAGTTTCATCAAAATCCATTCAATACTCTGTCCTACACAGCCTTCACAAGTTTGAAAATATGGCCTATTCAGCGACATTTCAAACTTTCAAACACACATCGAGCCACAACTTCTGCGCATCTTTGCGGAAAACGCACATCGAGCCAAACTTAAGCTCTACACTACCTCACTCACCTTCAAGTAAAGTTTCATCAAAATCCATTCAATACTCTGTCCTGCACAGCCTTCACAAGTTTGAAAATATGGCCTATTCAGCGACATTTCAAACTTTCAAACACACATCGAGCCACAACTTCTGCGCATCTTTGCGGAAAACGCACATCGAGCAAAACTTAAGCTCTACACTACCTCACTCACCTTCAAGTAAAGTTTCATCAAAATCCATCCAATACTCTGTCCTACACAGCCTTCACAAGTTTGAAAATATGGCCTATTCAGCGACATTTCAAACTTTCAAACACACATCGAGCCACAACTTCTGCGCATCTTTGCGGAAAACGCAATAGAGCCAAACTTCAGCTCTACACTACCTCACTCACCTTCAAGTAAAGTTTCATCAAAATCCATCCAATACTCTGTCCTACACAGCCTTCACAAGTTTGAAAATATGGCCTATTCAGCGACATTTCAAACTTTCAAACACACATCGAGCCACAACTTCTGCGCATCTTTGTGGATGTCTCACATCCATACTTTCTGGATGAATCTATTTTTGAATGATATTTGATGGCTTTTGTTATTCCGTGGTTTTCCAAATTCCATGTCATAATGTTGAAGGTTGTAACGCAATTTTGCCTGATGAAGCCATAGAAATGTTTACTATCTTCTTAGTTTTCACTTCTTAGTCTCTTTCACATGAAATTTCGCAATCAAAGGTCAGTGCGAACTAGGGATTGCAATCCCGTAATTCCGGGATTCGACAATGTCTGATAATATCGAATAAATAACTTTGATAATGCTGTTTTTGGCACAGTGATGATGACCGTGTGCAATTGCTGTGTAATATAGTATACATGAGATGATAAAATTTGTAATTTGAATCGCAAATTTCGTGTTATATCAATTGACAGGAAGATGTGCCAGGAAGATATTTATTTTCAGACATATCATTTCACGGAGAACTTATAAGGCGATGAAATTATCTTTACACTAGGGAAGCTAATCCCGGAATCCCGATATCTCGGGAAATCCATTCACTATAGATATGGAGGGTCTTCACACTTTAGTCTAATCAACAGCTTCATGCCTACGTTTTAAATAATCCATTGATGAGGCATTCTGAGTAAAAGTCGAGACTTAAATTCGAGGTTGTCATTCGCCAAAGCTAGCAATATTGGAAAGCAAGACCAATTTGAAGATGAGCATTGGCGAAGTAGGCCTACACATTACCGGGATTAGGAATCGAGCTATCCCTCGGGATTGAGATCTCTAGGAGGCAAATTGCTCAATAGATCACAGTTTTCACGTCAATCTCGGGATTAATAATTTGCCATTTTGCATGTAGCTACAACTGATATGCTGGTATTTTCTCAATCTCGATCCCGGGTCAGAGCTTGTAATCCGGAATCCCGGGATCAAGAAAAGTCGGGATTTTGTAGGCAGGCACAACATCCCGGGTCTTCACTCTACCAATACCGAATCTCAGAAATTGAAGATTAAAAGTTCAGACATCAGAAATTCGCAGCTGTTCCCGTTTACTCTCAACGTTGCCGTTATCAATGTGTGCATAAAGCGGAATAAACTCTAGGTCGATTGCCATGTTATCAGTAAACCGACTTTTCTCAATTTCGATTCTCTGCCATTACCATATCCCAGCATCCCATAAAATCAAAACACATGTGCTTTGTCATAGCATATTTACTAAGCTTATTCCACTCAATCCCGGAATCACGTGACCGAGATCTTCCTCGATTGTGGAATCTCTCTCTACCCTCTACATTGGAAAACATAGAAGGCGCAAGTATATAATCACATATATAAAAGCATACTGACAAAAGTGAAATATATAGGCTACAATATTGAATCAGTAATTCAAAGAAAGGGATCACAAAGTGATGGAAAATCTATTCGGTTTCCATTACCGAAGCAGTAAAACACCTGTAAATCACTACCAAAATAACAGCTGAATTAATAAAAATTCCTGGGATTTCGGGATTCGCACAAATACACAGAATCCCGGGATTGCAATCCCTACCGGTATCTCATACTATTTACATGTGTCTATGCTTTGTAATAGGGTATATACGATTCCACTCAATCCCGGGATACCGGGATTTTGGAATCCCTACTTTACACCGATTCGCTACATATTCAATTTATAAGCAAATCATAAAGCAATGCACTATACGATAGGCATGTATTATTACTGTACGTAATAACAGGTAGCTAGGAATACACATATCTTTTTTTTCCTTGTTACCATCTGTCTTGTCAAATTCAGACGGGAATCTTTATATACGGCGCGCCGTAAATGCAAGACCGGGATAAAAATGTAACGATTTAGTCTGTGCGCGCGCCGGAGGATTCAACTTTTAGAAAAATGGGAATGTCTGGGTGTCCCGACGCACCGGATCAATCCGGTAAAGCATGCAACGATTCCAGTCTGGAGTGAAATTGCGTTACTATCCGTGCACTTCCGCATTTCCAGCCTATTTCCAAGTTGTGTACGTAAAGTTTACATATAATTAGAATTTAGAACATTTGAGATTGATGCTTAAAGAGAGCTTCAAGTGAATACGAGTAAATTGCACGATTTGTTGTATCAAAAATTCTAATTTGGGCCTGTACAAAAATGTTTAGGAACCCCTGCTAATTAGGGAAGTTGTTTCGGAATCCTGTAATCATATTTTCGGGATCTCAAAATTCCGGTAATGAGTTTTATAATCCCGAGATCCCGGCCCCCGGGGTTTCGAAAAGTCCATGGGATTGAAATTCCTAGCAAATGTTCTCGTGAATCTTGATCAATCAATTTGATCATTCAGCATGTGCAACTGTGCAAGAAATTCAGTGGTTTGACTTTTTCTTCTCATTTGACTGTGAAATCTTTTCGATCCATTTATCGGACAATATTCACAACAGCGCCAGCCACCTGCATCTGACAAGACGGTGTGAATAAAATGCTATTGTTTGTTAACACGTGCAGCCTGCCCACAATCCCTCTTTGGCAGATCAGTATGATTTGAATCGTCTGGGATATACCAGACCGTAATGTATACCGTTGATCGTAAGTGCGGAGAAGAAAGGTTGATGTTCAATGGAGTCAAAAGCCTTGTCGTAATCAACGAAGGCCAGGCAGACTGCTACCTTATATTCTCTGGCTTTCTCTTGTAGTTGAGTGATGGTTTGTAGATGATCGACGGTAGAGAAACTGGATCTGAATCCAGCTTCCTCCTTTGGTTGTTGCTGATTCAATGTGTTCGACATGCGTTTGAGAGCATGTGAGAAGACTTTATGCATGAAATATATTAGACTGATTTGTCTGCAATTTTTTAGATCTCTCATGTCTCCTTTCTTATGAAGGATGATCATTATGAGTAGTAAGCAAGTGACAAACACCAGATAGCGCAAGATGGCGGCCGTTT